>JANUYF010000016.1:3204293-3428348 GCA_026167975.1 Phrynosoma blainvillii
TATTATCATATGTGTATAGATAGATAGATAGATAGATAGATAGATAGATAGATAGATAGATAGATAGATAGATACACACATACACACACATTTATATGTATATGTATATAGATGCACACACACATATATCGCAATGCTCTCTTAGGCTCTGTATACATAGGCCAAATAAACCAGCCTTGCTCCTTCCTTTTCTTGGCAGTCTGGACAACCCAGGGCTCAGTCCTTGTGAACAATCTGGATGACATTCGGGCTATTCACCACCAAATCCAGGATATAGCCCAAGGTAAAGCAGCTTATTCATAAGAAACATGAGCGCATGAGTATCCCCTTTTTTGCACTCATCACATCAAATAGCAACTGTGACTTCATATAATAACAACTGAGGTTAATAACACCTGTTTAGCCTGATAAGAAGAGCTGTAAAGGAATGAAAGGGCATAGCTTTTTTTTTTTTTTAGAGGCTTCACAAACAACTATTAACATTTAAAATAGTGGTGTTTGTTGTATATGTTGTTGTTTATTGCACAATGGCCTTATAGATGGGTTGGGTCAATTGCAGAAAGATACCCACCTAAACACCAACAGGAAAACGCAGCTTACCTCCAGGTTACATGATCCATAGTGACCATGCGCTTGTCTGTATGATCGCCAAACACATTGAAGTGGTCCTGGAGAACTATCCTCACAATTTTCTCCGTTGAACACTCCAGTCCATTAAATTGCAATATGTGTGGCTGCATGGCTGTAGTCCCTCTGGTCCCCCTCTGCATGCATGAGAATGTAAATACTGTGAAGTTGTAGGCTTTCATGGCCGGCATCCATAGTTTTTTGTGGGTTTTTTGGGCTGTGTGGCCATGTTCTAGAAGAGTTTCTTTCTGACGTGATAGATACCCACTCTCTTCCATGCCAGCATTCTCTGAAGATGCCAGCCACAGATGCTGGCGAAACGTCAGAAAGAAACTCTTCTAGAACATGATGAGTGATGCAGTTTTTTTTTCTAAACACAAACTATCAGGGCATGTGAATTCGTAGACTTTCATGGCCGGCATCCATAGTTTTTTGTGGGTTTTTCGGGCTGTGTGGCCATGTTCTAGAAGAGTTTCTTTCTGACGTGATATATACCCACTCTCTTCCATGCCAGCATTCTCTGAAGATGCCAGCCACAGAGGCTGATAAAACATCAGAAAGAAACTCTTCTAGAACATGGCCACACAGCCCGAAAAACCCACAAAAAACAATGTAAATACTTTTGCATTGCCAGGCCATGAAGTCTCCTTCCAACATCTTCCACCCCCCTGTTGATATTCCTCCCTCTGGCTTCCCAAAGATGTCACTATGCAGCATGGTCCACACACATGTGAATATCATGATTTCCCACTCAGAACCAGGATAAATCTCCATATTTTCCCCCTCTAGGTTAAAAGCTGGAGATGACAAAAAAGCCCAGATCCAGGCCTAGTTGCTCCATATGTCATTTGGACAGCTCACTGTGAAAATTGGGTCTAACTGTTTCATTTGGCCCATGTTTCATAGGTGACTGGAATGCTCAAGTTGGAAGCAAAGAAGAATAAAAACTATGGGCACATACGCTATCATGAAAACTTAAGAATAGTCAAGCCAAACACCTTCTGTTGTTTTTGAGGGATGTTCTTATAAACCCATGTTTACTAGGGCTTATGGAAGTTCTAACCCAAAGATTACATTGGGAATCAGGTTGTCCACCTCTAGAAAGAAAGTGGAATCCAAAAAGAAAGAGATGATACACAGGGTGTTCCAGCAGCACCACCAAATATTATTCTGGTCCAGTGATTCCCAAGCTCTGGCCTTCCAGATGTTTTGGACTTTGGTTCCCAGAATCCCAGACCATTGCCAAGATGGCTGAGGCTTCTGGGAGCTGAAGTCCAAAATACCTGGAGGACCAGATTGTTCTAGACCATCAACATCCAAAGTTCAATAGAGGAGCACAGCTGGCTGTGTCTGTAGGCAGAGTAAGTGGAGTTTGCTTGAGGGGAGTAGTGGTCATTCCTTCTGATCTTTCCCTTCTGCAAGAGGTAGAGGTACATACGCTACATGATGTGTCTTGGACTCTCTACACTAGCCTGCTTTCCTATGTCAATATGGTGGCTGACTTAGGGGAACATTGTCCCATCACCAAAGTTGAAATGAAATTCACTTGCCATCCCATTTTGTTTCTGTACATGGAATGGGATGTTAATCAGAAGATCTTGGCCTTTCCATTAGGTGGAAAAATGTATTTGAAAGGCCAAGTTGTGTATAATTTCACAAATACACCTATGCTCCTACAAATGAGACCTTTGCATAAGCTCTGTGTTTATGGATTCCATACACCTTTTGTCGTCATAGTTTCAGTAGTCCCAGGAAACTGCCTGCAGTCACCAAAAAATTGCAGTCAACAACTATGAGGTTTGGGGTGTGACTTTTACAACAGCTGTAAGCTAGCAATTACGTGGAGCCTGGACATGGCCAAAGGGTGTGCCGCTTTCCCTAGGATGCTGAAGGAGAGGTTAAAAAATGCTTCCCATTCAAGAGCTTCCCATCAATGCGTCTCCATTCCTAAAAAGAAAGAACATCTCCACAGCTTCTCCTCAGGCAATCAGATATGTTTCAAGCTGATCTCTCTCTCTCTCTCTGTTAGTCATGTTTTTCTGATTTCTTCAGACCAATACTGAACAAACAGAACAGTGATCTAGAGGTAAGCTGCCATAGGATTTAGGAGAAGTAGTAATTTTAGCCATCTTCATCCATGGTCCATTGAAGCCTCCTGCCGCCTGATTCCCACCAATTGAGTAGAAATGGTTAAGGGAGATCTGGGTTACTTGACATGCTCTAGATCTTGTTGGACTGAAAATCCTATTTTGGAAAGAGGAAACCTTTCCAGGAGAGTCAGAGTACATTGCAGTCTGACATCTGGAAGGCTCACTCAATGTCTATCCTTAGTTTGGATATAGAGATTAGAAGGAGTTCGCAATGGTGCAAACATGAAGCATATGATCAGAATGTGAGAGGCATACATGAATGAATGACTGAGGCACTGCTACTTTTATTACTTAAGGGGAAAAAGTCTGAATATCAAATTTCTCACTGAAGTGCCCTCATCGTTGCTTCCTTGGCAAATGAAATGTCTACAAGTTCTCACAACCTTGACTGAACAGGTGCCAGATTTAGAGCTCAGAAATACTTGAGAAATACATCAAGAAATACATCAAGAAAACCAAAAATCCTGTTATGTTTAACAAACAGCTAGGGACCTCCTTCACATCCCTAATGTGTGGTGTCGACCATGGTGATAGAGAAAAGCTTCTCTACCTCTCTCAGAATAATAGAACCCAGGATCGGTCAGACGCTGAATTGTAGGATACATAGAACTGATAACAGAAAGAACTTATTTACAGATGACATAGTTAAACTATGTAGAGAGATCTTGTGGGACCTTTGAGACCCACCGAAAGAAAGAAGTTGGCAGCATGAGCTTTCATAAAGTGTTCTTCCTCAGATGCATTTGGCCAACTTCTCTCTTTCAATGGGTCTCAAAGGTGCTACAAGATCTTTCTACATACTGATTCTACAGACTAACACGGCTATTTCTTTGAACAATTAAACTGACCAACTGACAGCTCTCCTGGAAAGAACCAACTGACACAAATTGTAGAGTAAGCAGCCACCTTGAATGGCTTCAAAGAGGGATTGGATGGATCTGCGAAGGACAGAGACATCAATGGCTACTAGATGGTATCACCTTCAGTACTGGAGACAATGCCCCTCATATCACTTGTTGGGGAACACAACATGGAAAATGGAGTTACAACATGACTTGCAAGTGGGCATCTCAAAGGCAACTAACAGATGGTGCTGTTCTTTCTCCATGAATATGCTTTTTAAAGAGCTTTTATTTCCGCAGTTGTTCGAATATACTGATCAGTCTAATTGTATTACAGCAATGGGAACTGCATGATTTTTCAATGAGATGTGATCTGCAAATTGGCAAAAAAGTTGATTAGAAAACATGCCATGGCAAACTTGCTTCTTCCTCTAATGTCTCTCATGGCCAAGAGGTGGACATCCATTTGGGTTGTCATAGGAAATTTTATCTATTTCTCCTATTCGCTCATAAGCTGGTATATTTATATTCTATCTGCTTTGAAATAGAATGATGAGGGCTAGCAATGAGGGTACCTAGTGTAAAAAAATCATTTTATACTCACTTTTATGGTTTGCAGTAATGATTGGTACATGATGGAGCTCTCCATAGCCCTACTAAGTGAACACAAGGAATATGTTCAGTACAGCATGGTGCAAATTTTCTAAGGTGATATTCAAGGTGGGTTTGCCTTCAAAGAGTGTTTGGAAACTTCTGCTGGTCCAAAGAGATACAACCAGATTGTTAATTGGGGCTGGTTACGTGGATCACCCAACTCCCTTGTTGCAATAACACCATTGGTTACTCATCTGTTTCCAGATGGAATTCAAAGTGTTAGTAATGACCCATCAAGTTCTATATGGTTCAGGAACAGGTTATTTGAAAGACTTCATTCTCCTTGTATGATCCTGTTGTGAGACTTTCTGGGGAGGACAAAGAGGTATAAGGGCCAGCAGGAGAACCATTGGGATTCATTGGCAACGGCACAGCTGATAGCTCCCAAAGAAACAATGAGACATCCTTTGTTTTGTGTACATTTTTATTGGTTTGTTGACTCATGAAAGTCAATGTACAAAGTCAAAATTATGTCTGATATCTCCCTCTTGACACCCCCCCCCCACATACAAACACACCCGCACACCCAAATCAAAGCACATAGAGACTACGGACACCCCAAATATAGATCTTGGAACTTGACTGTTGCTCCCATTTTGTTGTGGTTAAAAAGGTGTAGGGACTGGAATTTAATGCTTCCATTTGATTCCTTCCCAAAGCAGAAAAACCAACAACCATAATTCATGGAGATTCAGTTTCCCCAGCCACTGCCCCACTTAGGAGGACAACATCTGGGCTTGTTCCAGGGGCTACAACCTCCATGGCCACCAAATATACCGGAACCACTGCAACCGTTATGACAACCAAAATGTCCCGAGCCACCTTGACTACCACAGCTTCCCCAGCCGCAATGGTTGCCAGAGTTTCCAAAGCCCCAATGGCTGCCAGAACTTCCAAAGCCACAATGTTTGCCAGAATTTCCAAAGCCTCTCCAGCCACAGTCACCTCCATTCCAGTTGCATGGATCAGAACATTTTGGACGGGAGGTTGTGGAACTCAACCACTGTCCGAAGCCTTCACTTGAGGACTGCCGGCCCGAAGGATTGCTGCTGTGGAAGGAGGCTCCATATGTTCCATTGTTAGTCATTTTCAGAAGTTCAAGGATGGGCCTACAAGAGAAATAAGAAGACATTATGTTAAATGTCGATATCTAACATAGACTGCATGTACATTGCAGAATTAATGCCATTTGACACTACTTGAACTAACATGGATGGCTCAATGCTATAGAATCTTAGGATTTGTCGTGTTGTGAAATAGTTAGCCTTCTCTATCAGAGAGCTTGGATGCCACAATAAAATACAAATCCCAGGAGTCTATAGCATTGAGCCCTGGCAGTTAAAGCGGTGTCAAACTCCATTAATTCTGCAGTGTAGCAGCAGCCTAGGAAGAAGTTAAGAGCTATAAATAAATAAATAATAAATAATAGCCCAAAGCCAACATAAGTTTTGATCCTTCCCACCAGACGTTGTCTCCATTGACAAAAACGTACTCTGGAAAGTTTCCTGCACATCTAAAGGAAGTTCTCCTTTTAAAAGAATGCTTTGAGGTACATGATGGAATGGAAATTGAAAGTTTGAGGAAGCTTCTGTGGCAAGTACAAGAACATTTTTGGCTACTGGCCAGTGTAATACAGAGAGCAAGAAACAGTAAGAAGCTAACAAGGAGAAGAGATAGTTTCTGAGCTTTCTATCTTGGACTAGGACTCTGGAAGGCCAGGGTTCAAATCCCAGCTCAGCCATGAAAAGTGAGTGACACTGGAAAGTCACACTCTCTCCACCTCAGAGAAAGGCAATGACAAAAACCCAACTCAAGAAATTTTTGCCAAGAAAACATTGTGAAAGGCAGCATAAAATTGTGGCTTCAGTATTGGACTAGGGCTGGCACCACACTGTAGAATTAATGCAATTTAACACCACTTTAACTGCCATGGCTCAAAGTTATGGAATTCTAGGATTTGTAGTTTGTTGCGGCATCAAAGCTCCCTAAGAGAGAAGGCTAAATATCTCAAAATATTACAAATCCCAGAATCCCAGTATTGTGTCATGGCAGTTAAAGCAGTGTCAAACTGCATTCATTTTGCAGTGTAGATGCAGCCTAGGATTCAAGAAGATCACACCTCAGCTAAGAAAATGCAGTCACGAGACTCAGAGAAATGCAAAGACCAGCATCCTTTGCAGAAATCTTCCAAGGAAATGCTAGCTAATAGAAATTTTGGGATTGAAGTAAAATTTTGTTTCCAACAGAATTCTTATTTGGGAAGCAATGCCCTTATACCACTTCCCCTTGTAGCTACAATTTTTCACTTAATAAATGAGTTCTTTGCCACCCCATTCTGGAGCATTGATCCAACTGGTAAAAGCATTTGGCTTATTCTGGATAGGGACCACCTGGTGAGAGACAATGACTGAGTGGTAACATTAACATCATAAAAAGAGCTGTCTTCTCTAAAAAAATGAAATAATCTCATCCCCCCCCCCCCCCCAAAAAAAAAAAAATCAATCTGCAATTCGCTCTAGAGATGGAAAGGATATTTTTCTTTATTCATTTCCTAGGTGAAAAGTGCATTTCCTGACTCTGGAGAACCTAGTCAGGAATCAAAATACAGTGGTGAGAATTATTAATAGCTTTTATTCAGTATTCACATATCCTAAAATAATTCAGAAAGTTAGTTTGCACAGAAATACCTGGTGCTGGGGGTGGTGTGTATATGTGTGTTTTGCATATGGATTGCAGGAGTTTGCATGTAAAAAACACCCCCCTCACTCTTTCAAGCAAGCCACATGTTTTTTTTCCTTGTCCAAAATTTGCTCTTTTATATGCAAACCCCCCAAAACAGAACCCAGCAACAGAAATCTCACACGCAAAAAAATCTTGCAGAAAAAACAACAACAACAGAGAGCAACCTTGCACCAAAAAAACCTGATACATGGTTTTATTACACAAGGTTGCTAGTTTTGGTACGGACATTCTCTTGTGCAAGATTTTCTGAAAGAGGTGTTTTTGTGCAAGATCTTTCTTGTGTGAGATTTTTGTCCTGCAAAATAACTGTTTTCAATAAAGTGTGACTAGTAATTGAGAACTGCACCGAAATACTTGTTTCCTCCAACTAAACGTAACACTAGAGTCAAAAGCTAAACTCAAAGTAAACACTACAGTCCTATTGATTCAGTCCACTGTGTTCCCTATCCCCATGGATGGATGTGAGAGCTGGACATAAGAAAGAGGATAGGAGGAAAACCAATGCATTTGAGAGAATGTGGGGCTGGAGAAGATGCTGAGGATCCCATGGAGAGCCAAAAGGACAAAGAAAGGGGTCCTAGAGCAGACCAAGACAGAGAGATCCCTAGAAGCCAAGATGACAAGACTTATATTGTTGTACTTTGGACACATCATGAGAAGGAAGGACTCTTTGGAAAAGACCATAATGCTGGGAAAGATGGAGGGAAGGAGGAAGAGAGGGAGGCCACAGGCCAGATGGAGGGATTCTATGAAGGAGGTTATGATGGGTATTTGCAGGACCTAAGCAGAACAGTGGAGGACAGAGAGTCTTGGGGATGTCTCATCCATAGGGTTACCATGAGTCAAGATCAACTGAAGAGCAGTTAACAACAACAGCAAAAGGCTTATTTAATTGCCACATCACACTGTTGACTCATGTTCAACTTGTGGTCTATTAGACTCTTCCCCATGTACTGTTGTCAAGCCAGGTGTCACTCATCCTATACCTGAGCCTTTCATTCCCCCCCCCCCCCCCGCCTTACCTTTGTAGAACGTTAAATGAAAAAGAAAATCATGTATCAAATATGTAACAAACAAAATATCTTGCAAAAGAGAGGTTGAAATAAACTCGACTTACCCAAGTGTTTCAGAGAACAGAGGAGGACTGTCAGAAGCCAAGAAAAGAAGTGGTAGATGCCTTGACTTTAAAGCACTTTTATACTCTTGCCACGGACAGCTGTGCGGGTGCCAAAAACCCTTCCCAGGCAACGTCTGACATAATTATAGGCACAAGATTGTTGTAGGTATCACACCTTCAAATATTTAATAGATTCCTATTTTTTTTCATCTTGGTACTTGTTTGTGCTCATTAGCTTTTGATCGTCCCTGATTTGTAGAGCTTGCAGGACGCCTTCGTCCAATGTTTCATTCTATATGCATAAAGGGACCCAAATTAAGGCCTTTCTGAAGCAAGGGAAACTAACAGTTGCCTGATCAAGTTTAGTGTGTTAATATTAAAAAAAGAGCACCAAGAATCATGTATACAGTGGACCCTTGGTATCCACTGGGATTTGATTCAAGGACTCCTGTGGAGACCAAAATGTATGGCTACTCCAGTCTTATTATATACAACTGTGTAGTAAAATTGTATCCCTTAAATAAAACCGTAAAATCAAGAGATCTTGTAGCACCTTTGCGACTAACTAAAGAAAGAAGTTGGCAGCATGAGCTTTCGTAGAGTAAATTCTACTTCCTCAAAGGAAGTGACCAAATACATCTGAGGAAGTAGACTTAACGTCTAGGAAAACTCCTGCTGCCAACTTCTTTCTTTCAATTAGTCTCAAAAGTGCTACAAGATCCCTTTACATACTGATTCTACAGACTTACATGGCTATATCTTTGAGCAAAATCAAGGTTTGCTTTTTTGGGGAAAAATTATGAACATTTCCAAACTGTGGTCCATTGAATCCATGGATTCTGAACCTGTCGATATGGAGGAATGACTGAACTGTGCTCACTACCTGTGAACAACTACTAGCCAACATCTGCTAGACATCTTTCACTGTTTCTCTTGCTCTGAGGGATGGCACAGAGCAAAGATGATTTTTCAGGAAACATGCAAAATTTCAAACTGAGTTTGATGTTTTCTTATTAGGTGGAGTGTCAATAAGCAGTAATGCTGAGTGATCATTTGTAGCTTGTTGACCAATCTTTTGACCTTTTGTGTTTTCTTTCTTTGCATGTATTGAGTTACAGAAAGGGCAAGGACATATCAGAGATATCCTCCAGAAATTGTGGATAACTTAGTGGCAAAGAAAGAGCTAGGGTTCTGGGTATTGTGTTGGCAGCAAAAAATGATTTTGGATTATAGGAGCCTTTCTCAACCAAAATCTTTTCAAGTGAGTAATTCTCACCACCGCTTCCCTACTCAATATACACTTTCAAGTTATTATGTTGTCTCTGGAACAGAAAGTGGTGCCATATTGAAACCAGCAAAAGGAGGTTTCAAGTCCTTCATGGTTTCCTGACATTTCTTCTTCTTTTTTTGGGGGGGGTGAAATTCAGACACGTAGCTGTGTTAATCTGGAATATCAGTATAAAAAGGGACTTTGAGATTAAATAAGCAAAAGAAGTTGTAGGACCAACTTTTGTAGACTTGATCTATTTCTTAATTACAACTCATTTCGCTCAAAGGTGCTACAAGATTCCTGTCCATCCACATGCAGCAGTGACTAGTGGCTTCCAAATCAGTGGACTTGTTAATCTGCTCTGGGTTTTAGTCCAAAATTTAAAAGAGTGTTGAAATTATTTTGTAGACAGGGATAGCTCTTTTAAATTGTTGTTGTTGTTTCTTTTGAAAGTACAGAGTTACTTGACAATTGTAACGGTGGAGACAACAAAGCACTTTTTTGAAACTATAATGGTACTTCTTTAAAAAAAAGAACCCAAGTTGTTATGAATGTAATTAGGGAAACACCAAAGCAGTCTGGGATATGGCATCAGTGTCAACTCTTTTCTTTTTCTTTAATATGTTTTTCTTTGGGAAAACGCCAATAAAGGCACAGCTAAGTCTGCAGATGTTCTCAGTTGGCCTTTGGATCCAAGCCATGATGTGAATGTACATACATTTATCTGCCTATAAAACAAGAATCTGAACACCAAAAGCAAAGGGTAGGGAGAGTCAGTTTTGAAAGGATCCCTAATGTCTATAATTAACACCTCAGAGGTGGACTGTGTTGTGAAATTTGGTTGTTGGTTGCACTGAGGATGGTGCAAGCTCATTTTCTGCTGCTTCAGAGAATAGGACATGGGGCAATGGGTTCAAGCTACAGGAAAAGAGGTTCCACCTTAAAATTAGGAAATGCTGTTAGACAATGGAAGATGCTGCCTAGGAATGTGATGGAGGGGGGTTGCAGACTGCCAGAAATAGTGTGAATTCAGTCCACTTTTAGGGTTAGGGTTAGTGCTAGGGAATCATGGGAACTGTTATTTTTCTGAGACATTGAGCCTTCTCTGTCAGACAACTCGGATGCCACAATAAAATACAGTCCCCATGGTTCCCTAACTCTAACCCTAACCCTAAAAGTGGACTGAATTCACACTATTTCTGGCAGTCTGCAACCCCTGGGAGTCTCTTTCTGTGGAGGTTTTCAAACAGAGGATGGATGGCCACCTGTTGGGAGTGCTTTGGTTGTGCAATTCCTGCATGGTAGAATGGAACTGGAATTGATGGCCCTTGGGGTCTCTTTAAACTCTATGATTGTATGAAATAACTCTACATCTCTTGGTAGGGTTGAGGTATTGCAGATTTCCTGTGAGCATTAATAAATCTGAATCTACCAGGATTCATCCCACCTAGCCTACTTTAGATGGATAGAACAGTGAATCAAACAATTTCTCACAGTATATATAGACCCATGCTCCTCCAATTCAGTTTTCTCTGAAGATGCTAGCCACAGATGCTGGCGAAACGTCAGAAAGAAACTCTTCTAGAACATGGCCACACAGCCCGAAAAACCCACAAAAACTACAAACAATTTCTTATCAACAATCTCTCCTCAGCAACAATGCCCTGCCTGCAATCTAGAAGAGCTGTTCTGCAGATGTCCTCCAGTTGAAAAAAACTACCAATCTGGGGACTGGTACTAGGGTCTCAATGACTGCCCCTCATGAACATTTTGGGTCCCTCATTGGGCCAAAATAGACAAATTAATAAAAAAAAAGACAACACACAGAGGGATGGAAGTGGATGCAACATGCACTTTGGAAAGCATACTAAAATTTATTACACAGAGAAGGAAACTGAAGCTACAAACCCTTCACCATAACCAAATTATGACATCTTCCAGTCCTTGTGACCTTGTTGGATGGGATAACAAATCGTTGGCTTCCAACCCTCTTTGTAAACAATCATTAACACTTTATATGCTTGAAATATTGCATTATTACAGCCTTGATGGCTTGTTCCAAGTTTTAATAGGCTCTGGAGTTATTTTTGTATAAAAGCCATGTTTAAAGAGAGAGAGAGAAACAAGTGGCAATCATGCCTGTGGCAATGAGTCACAAGATTTTCCCAGTTAAGTTGTGATATGGACCTATAGAATTAGAAGAATGAGGAGACGGATTGATTGCTGTTCCAGTTGTCCAATTTTCTGAAAGCCCTTCTGGGCTACTGCTATCTGCAGCATCTTTTTGGTAGGGGACTTTAAAAAATGAGTTAATCTGCTTTTTTCAGATTGTCATTTCCTACTCTTTCTTGCTGGGTTTATGGATGCAAGGGAAAAAAATCTGTTTGCTCCGAAAATGTTATGAGAATCTAGTTGTCTTCTCACAAGGAGACCGTATTGTTTAGCAAGCCCCTCAAGAGATCTTGCCTGACATCCTGTTGGTTAGTCCCAACTAGAATAGACCCATTAAATGAAATGTGGCCTGCTGAGTCAATATATAGATAGATTTCAATGACTTGATGGATCAATTACAGTTGGGATTGACATGAAAATGGAATCTTATTGATGTCTAACATAGCCACAAGTCTCCCTACAGAAAACAGTTGAGCATTCTGTCCAGTACAGAATGGTTTCATTCAGTTCATTGTTGCAGAAAACAGATAAGCTTATTGCACTGTGTTCTCGGCATGTGATGAAAACATGATGAGAACGGAACAGAATGGAACGTATTTTACCGCATGGTATGATTCTCATCGGGTTCCCATTCTGTGCTCTGACAGTCCTTGTCCATTCCAGGAGGAGAACTGTTTAAATGTGTCCTCAGCCAGGAAGAACAGTTTCAGACCATTCCAAGTGATGTGTGTACGATAATCCTACTGGTCTCAATCTGTCCTCCTGTTCTGATTGGCTATGAAAACCTCCTCCCTCTCCCATCCTAGAACTTCCCCAAATTCAACTCTTCCAGTATTGATGCAAGGAAGGTGCCATAGGCAATTTTTTTAAAAAAATTGTAGATTGAATTACGCTGTGTTTACAACAAAAAAAACAATGAATGCTCGCTACCTAAACCTCTCGGTACCATTCTTTCCAATGAAGACATAGGGGTTTTCGCAACAGTGAGCATGCACCAATGAGGGACAGCTGAGGAATTGCTTTAGCATTGGTACTAGTACAACAGTAAATACTGTAAGATAATATGTGTTCCCATAACATTACTATCCTGTTACCAATAGTCTAATGCGGTAACACACATTCCCATTTTGTTACGTTCCAGGGACTCAATGGGAACACTCCAGGGACTAGTGCGATAAGCTTAAGAGTTTCTTCTCTGGTGCCTTTGCCCATGGATTCACATTTCACACAGATGTTGCATGCATATTTGAATTAAATGTATTTCCCATGATCTTGCATCAAAATATTTGTATCACATAGATAAGGCCCTGTCTGTACAGGCCAAATGAAGTTTCCTCTCCAAAAGAGTCCAGACGACATACAGCCCAAACCTCATGTGAACAGGCCAGACAATGTTTGACACATTCAGCATCAGAACTGGGGTATAACACCATTATATTGAATTATAAAAAGTTAACTTTTACTCCAGATCTTCATGGAAGATCTGGAGGACTCCATTATGATACTGGGTAGTTGATCGAAACATATCCCATTGAACCACTAGCACATTCGCCACTGCCACCAGTCTCTCAGTCTGAAGTCAAAATGAGGTACCCAGCCATGTGATTGAGGATAGACACTTTGTTCTGACCTCAAAGCAAAGCCATCCACAGTGGTGATGGACTTGCCAGAAAACTCAGCAGAAAACACGTGCAATGAGAACAGAGGGCCTTGATAATGGAGGAGAGTCAAGGCAGCTTCGGGACCAGGATACTCCAGGCTGCCCCACACTGGTGCAGATAGGACCCTAGTTGTGTTCTGGGTTAAACCTATTGGTCAAGATCTTGCACCAGAAGACATGTACCATGTAGCTATATCTCTATAACTATGTATCATGATGGTACCCTCCATAATGCACCTTGTAATCAGCACAATCCTTCCTAACATATCTTTTTCCATGTGTTTGGAGAGTGGGGGTCGGGGGACAGTGAGAATGCACTCAACTATTTCCATTAGCTGGACCCACAACAACAGGTATCCACAGGGACATTCGGAACAGATGATGCCCTTACAGTACATGCAGCTATAGGAAAATAACAGGACAGGTCTCCACTGATATGCCTGCTGTTTAGTAACATAGAAATGACCATATAGGATGGTTCATGGGAAGAATTTTAAATTGTATAATACTCTAAATATTTATTTGGAAAATTGTCAAATTATTGCAAGGAATTTTGCTTGCAAGCTTGAGGTTTTTTTTGGGGGGGGAGGGGTCACTTTCATTTGTTGTATAGCTGGAACAGAATTCTGACCTCCACTGTGACTGAAGAATCCAGTCCTATATTATCAAAGACCAACCGTTGTGTTGTGCTTCAGTTGCACAACTTTTCTATGCAATGCAAAGGTTGCATAGCAAAATTCATTTGAAATTCCCTATGCAGAGATTTATGGGATGCAAGCCTGAGAGAGGAGCATCTCCCACTTTGTCCAGTATGAGACCAAGATGTCTATTTTTCCTTCCATGCTCCCAGCTTATGGTGAATCTGGGACAAATGTATCACAGGGTTTTCTTGGTCAGGTTTCTTCAGAGGAGAGTTGCCATTGCTCTCCTCAGAGGCTGAGAGAGTATGACTTGCTCAAGGTCATGCAGTGGATTTCCATGTCTGAAAGGTGATTTGAACCAAAGTCCAACAACAACAACATTTGGGAAGGGCAGCTATGAATGAACTAGACAAGATCATAAAGTGCAAAGATATAACACTGAATACTGAAGTTAGGATTGTCCAAGATATTGTATTCCCAATACTATGTACAGATGTGAGAGCTAGATAGTGAAGAAAGCCAATGTAAAAGAAAATCAACTAATTTGAGAGAATATGGTGCTGGAGAAGAGCATTGAAGGTACCATGGGTGGCCAAAAAGACAAACAAATGGGTCCTTGAACAGACAGAGCCTCAAGTCTCTATGGAAGCCAAATGAGTTGAGACTGTCATACTTTGGCCACATCCTGAGAAGGTATGAATTGCTAGAAATGGGAGTAATGCTAGGAAAGGTGGAGGGCAGCAGAAAGATAGGTAGAACATGTCAGATGGGTAGACTCATTATTGTCCCTGAACCTGCAGGACCTGAGCAGAGCAGTTGAGAACAGGGGGTCTTGGAGGTGTCTCATTCACAGGGTCCCCATGAGTTGAGATCAACTAGAAGGCAATAAACAACAACAACAAGACAAACTTTTAAAGATACCCAGCTCTTTAGGTTGTCCCTCATAAGCCTTGGCTTCCAGACCTTTTTTCATTTTGTGACAAAATCAGAAGTATCTTTTTAAGAGTGTTTTTTTAAAAATTTCACAAGGGGTTAAAATTTTGCCTTAAATATAAAATGAAAATGGTAAACGTGTAACTCTGCATATGACCCACAAACCTTCTGAAATTGCAGCAGATGGATTATTTCCTTTGTATTGCTGATTTTGTCTTGTTTTCTCACAGCCCTGTGGACTAGAACCTTTTTGACTGTGACAAAGTTGCAAAAATCTTGGATGGGGCCATGTTCCATGCTTGCAGGCGAAGCATGTGCATGTGCCCCATAATCATGTCATGCATCCTTTCATTTATAAAAGTTTATGGTTAAACATTTAGGGAGATTTTTTTTTAAAAGGGAAGGTAACCAGTGGAGTCACAATAATTGTTGGTGCGAGCCCAGTGGAATTGACTGATTCAATGGGAAAGAATGTGGCTCATAAAGTTTCAAGCAACCTGAATTCTTGGTCAAAGGATATGGACTGGGTATATCCTATTTTTATTTAACACACCGGCTCCTAAACAAGACAAGTGTTCCAATACAATAATTTGGGTCTTGATGATGTGTATACTAAATATGAGTTAATTACTAACAACGCAGATGCGGCACACACATTCTTACCCATAAGGTAGTTTGAGAAACAGTATAAAAGAGCTCCGCTTCTCAGGACTTCCAAACACTCATCTTGACTTCAACTCAACTTTGAGTTTCAGGTAAGATGTTCTTGTTTGGAGTTGTTCTTTCTGAATGTTGGGTCTTTGGTCTTTATTAGAAATATGGTTGGTAGGATGTTGTTTCAGTATGTTTCTTAAAATAATTAGGTACATCCAAAACAATTCGGTAAATCGGATGGAGCAAGCTTGTTGTCTGCTGCTCCAAAGAATATGACATGGAGCAATGGAGTCAAGCTGCAGGAAGAGTGATTCCACCTAAAACTTAGGAGGAACTTCCTGACAGTAAAAGCTGGTTGACAGTGGAAGGCGTGGCCTTGGAGACTGATGGAATCTCCTTCTTTGGAGTTTTTTAAGTAGAGACTTGATGGCCATCTGTTGGGGTTACTTTTATTGTGTCTTCTTGCATGGCAGGGGGTTGGAGTGGATGGTCCTTGGAGTCTCTTTCAGCTCCATGAGCCCGTGAGATCCACCATACAGGAGTGTTGCTTGGCCAGTTCATAGAATACCTCAAGCCTCTCTCCCTGCCGAAATGCTGACAAAAGTTTAAAAAGAATTAATTCTGATTTTAAAAAAGAAAGTCTGGGAGTAAGAGAGCAAAGAGGGAGGCCAAATGGAAGTCTTGTGGAAGAGAGTCCCAAAGCCCAGGGGCAGCCATGGATGAGGTTCTTTCCTATGTCTTCACCAAAAATGCCTGTCAAGATGGTGGGATAGAGAGAACGCCTTTCAAGCTGGCATAGTAACGGGAGCTTCCATGTTCAAGAGAAGCATATCTGTGAATAATAACTGGGATCCTCTTCATCCATTGAATGTAAAAATTTCTCCTTTTTCCCCAGTTCGTTGTACTACAAATCCACCTCCATTGTCCAAGATGACTTCCGGCTGGTACAACCATGGAAACTGTTATGGGAACAAAGGCTGGTGTGGTCCCTATGGCTACAGCGGGTGTGGTCCCTATGGCTACAGCGGGTGTGGTCCCTATGGCTACAGCGGGTGTCATCCCTATGGCTACATCTGGGGTGACCACTATGACTGCAACTGGAATGCCCAGTGTGGCAATAGGTGGGTTGGAAACCACTGTGACTGGCGTTGGGGCTCTAATCCCTGTTACCAAAGGGGCTGTGGATACGGTTGGTAATTCGCGCCCCACACCCAGAACAAGTGTCCATGGGGATGGATTGAACTGTCATGGATAAGATGAGCATCGGAAGAAAGGGAGCTCAGCAATTTGGAGCACCAGAAACAGCAACCTCGATGGTGGAAGTGGGAAGACTTGATACCACTGCAGAAGATGCATGTCTTTCCCCATGTTTTTTCCACACCATGATTTGCTCATTTCTGTCCTTGTCATTGATCTGTTCCTTCCCATGTCCAATAGTCTTCTCCACTAAACCTGTCCTCTTTGTATTACCTCTGTACCTATTTCCCCCTGCCCTGTAATAAAAACCTCACTGCATCAGAACTTAGCATCTTTTTGGCTTCTTTTTCCCCCAAATTGCTGGTGATTCATTTGCCATTTCTTACAGCTGGTTGATAGACTGGGGGCTGCCCTGTGAGAGATATTTGGCTTTATCGTTAAAGCAGAATCCACAAATCTTACATCTCATCATTTAAAGCCATGACTAGAAACAAAAATGCAGCCTGGAAACTCCATTAAAGAATTTTCCATAGAGCTATCTAGATATCAAATGATAGGTGTTAGCTTGCCAATGGAAGGAGATCAGGAGATGAGGGAGGGGACTAGCTTAGCATGTCTCGACACTTAAAAAACAGGTTTTCCAGCCATCCATTTTCCAAATATCTCAAATTTCAAATCTCTCCCTACTGTTCAATAAAACACAACAATATAAATGCTAATATATACCAAAAGAAATCAAATCAATACTGACAGCTTTGGCATACAGTGAAGATGATGATGATGATTTTTATTATTATTACAGTTTATTTATATAGTGTTGTAGATTTACACAGCACCCTACATACAGTTAATAAAATAGATAAAATCAGACCCAACACCCAGTGAGACCCAATTTAGACCTTCTGAAATCACTGGGAGCCATTAATCATGATTAAATTGATCCTGCTGGTTTCATTCAGGGTTATAATTCAGCCTACTGCTTCGGGATTTCATGAGACACCCAAAGACCTTAAATGAAATCACCCTGTACATGGACCTTGACCTCCACAACCACTAAACCCCTCTACCCTAATTCCACCATTTTCATTTAGATCATTCATTCATTCATTCATTTCATTCATTCCAAGTTGTGAAAAGAACACTTTCCATTTCCTCTACCAGAGATCCATAAACGGATATGTCCCTCCCATTCTGCTGAGGTTGCATAAGCAATAGGTATTTAGAAAACCGAGATTGCTTTTGGGATATTAGAGGGATAGGGGTTGGATGAAGTCCCAAATATTGCTGGATTGCAACTTCCATAATCCCAAATCCTTGGCTGGCCTGATTTAGGTGTATAGGATTTTGAATCCAAAAAGATGCTGCAAGGCTATGCATTCAGCACACAAGCTGTATAAGCGATCCTTTTGGAATCAAAGATGGACTACTATGTGTCCAAGGCATAGACCTTGGATATTCCGAGTGGCATACGTTCTCCCACTTTTTGTGGAACAGCTAACCAAAGACTAGTGGCTGCACATAAGATATGCATTGCCAGAAGTACAAGATGAACTATTACAGTAGCTTGAAGCATTGAACATATGCCTTAAATGAGAACTTTGTCCATACAGATTTCTTCAAACCAGACTCCCAAAATCACATAAAAGGAAGCTGGTCGCTTGTCATGGGTCAAAATGGCCCTTTTGACTTGTGCAAACTAGACCAGAGTATCTTTCTGCAGTGTAAAACCTTCAAGTGCACCAGGGCAGAGCATCCCTTTTCCTTCCAAAAGAGAACAGAAGTCTAAAAAAGAGAGACTTTTTAAAATGTCCACTTGACTGTTGGTGGTGTGGTTTCCTTTGCAGTGGCCAAGAAAAGAAATAGTAATGCTGCAGTTGAATGTGAAGAGGATCCTATATTTACTGAAGGGTCAACGATGCTTGTATGTGTTCTAGCCAAATCTTCAAAATAGATGTTCTTTGACCTTGTTGAGTTGTGCATTAGATTTATCGTCAAATAAATGTTTATCATAAACAGGGCAGGCATTGCACCCCAATCCTAATTGAGAAACAAAACATAGGGACGCTATTATTTCACAGGGAAACATATAATTTCCAACAATCAAACTCGTCTTGATTAGTGTCGCTCCAGTGTTAATGGGAGGGTTATCAAACAGTGCAATAAACTTTGAACAAAGGGAAGTCTACAATCATTGACTCACCCTGAGTTGCTTTTTTGTTCAGTCCATGACTGGAGGTGGAACTGACTATGCCACATTTGGCATTCTAAGCATCCTGTTCAACATATCCATGTTGGCCATGCAGCAAAATACAACAAAATCCCAAATCCAGAAAACAGTGATCCTTTTATTGGGGCAACCAAAACGCACAAGATACATCCTGGAAGCTTTTGAAGCTTCACTAGCCTTTTCATCAGACAAAGAGGTTCAAAATTATATAGAAGAAGAAAAGTGATGATGTTAGACTCACAGGCATACATTCTGTCTGAGATATTACTTTTGTTGTCAGTTAAGATAGACTGAAGGGATAGCTATGAAGGCAGAGGCCACTCTCGTCTCTGGTCATGTTGAGTCTAGAGGGACAAAGGGCAGTAAAACACAGGCAAGAAACATTCATATCTATTAGTAGCAGCATGGCTAATTAAGCATTCCATTTTTACATTTGGACTTCAACTGGAGCAAAATCACTAAATCAGTGGATTTATTTATGTGTTGAGTCACCATTCAACAATTGACACAATAAGTCCACTCTAGTTAAGATTGACATATACGATTCAGACCATTGTGACACAGGGCCTTTGCAGACTGCTAGAAATAGTGCAAATTGAGTGAAACGACAGAAAGGATGGTGTACTTGATGGTCAATGCCATTCAAAGGGAGAAAAGACTATCTCAGAAAGTGTTAGACTCTTTCATTGTGTTTTTTAAAACACAGGTTACATCAAAACCCCTCAGCAAGCATTTATACAGTGAATTCCTGAAGTGACATAGGGAAAGAACTGAATGGCCCCTCAGATTCTTCTTGCTTTATGGCTTTATATCTACAGTTCCTTTTGGATCAGACAAGTCAAGAATGATGTAATACCAGATCATATTTTTGGCTGACTAAGCTTGACAAAAGTTGTTGAAAAACATCTTTTTGTGAGCATTGAAAACATTAATGAGAAGAATACTGGATTGATGAGAAACTCAGAGCATCTTTGGAGTTTGGGGAAACTTTCCTGTAGCAAGAAGAAAATTGCAAAAAATTGCTTCCTCTTCAAAGAAATGTAGTGTGGAATTACATTCCTACCAAGGATCTCTGTATGCCAAATATGTGCCTGCATTGAGACGGGACCTGACAGTAGCTTGAAATGGGATAATCAGCAGATAAACTAGCAAAGGATAGAAGTACAAGTAAATATTTCATAGAGGTCTGAATTCCAAAGATTTTTTTTCCTTCAGTGATTTGGAGAAGAGCTTGAAATGGGATAATCAGAGAGCCTGTTTACATCACAAGCCAAGCACATAACTAATTTAACAACCCAACAATTGGCACGTATAAAAACTTTGAAGGGATGCTTGCTAAGCCCTGTTGCAACCCAGTTGTCTAGTAATCCAGAAACAATCACTCACGTGTGCATGCCACCAACCCTGTTTTATAGGCAGATAAAGTAAGGCACCATGAGGTCAGTGGAGGCATCATAGCCAAATGCTCGTGACCCCCAAATATATGAGGAATGCCACATGTCAATTTCAAGGAGGGTATGGACACCTGTTCACTTTGAAGATCTTCTTGGACTTCAAATGGCTATATGAAACGCCCTGTTTGATGACTTTGCAATAATTGCTGGGCAGTAAAAACAGAAGATGTTTATTACTTTTTATGTCCTGTTTATGCACTTACTAGAAGTTTCTGGCTGACCACTGTTCAAAGGAGCGTGTTGAACCTGGGCAGGGTTGGGGAGCAGAGATGTAGACTTGAGTCCATTGATGTGGATGCAGGTCAGACTCAAGTCATTTCAATGACTTGACTTGACTCCACAAGAAAAGATGCACTAAAAATCATCATCATCATCATCATCATCATCATCATCATCATCATCTTCACTGTTTGCCAAAGCTGTCACTATTGATTTGATTTCTTTTGGTATATGTTAGCATTTATATTGATGTGTTTTACTGAACTGTAGGGAGAGATTTGAAATTTGAGATATTTGGAAAATGGATGGCTGGAAAACCTGTTTTTTAAGTGTTGAGACATGCTAAGCTAGTCCCCTCCCTCATCTCCTGATCTCCTTCCATTGGCAATCTAACACTTATCATTTGATATCTAGATAGCTCTATGGAAAATTCTTTAATGGAGTTTCCATGCTGCATTTTTGTTTCTAGTCATGGCTTTAAATGATGAGATGTAAGATTTGTGGATTCTGCTTTAACGATAAAGCCAAATATCTCTCACAGGGCAGCCCCCAGTCTATCAACCAGCTCTACAAAATGGCAAATGAATCACCAGCAATTTGGGGGAAAAAGAAGCCAAAAAGATGCTAAGTTCTGATGCAGTAAGGTTTTTATTACAGGACAGGGGAAAATAGGTACAGAGGTAATACAAAGAGGACAGGTTTAGTGGAGAAGACTATTGGACATGGGAAGGAACAGATCAATGACAAGGACATAAATGAGCAAATCATGGTGTGGAAAAAACATAGGGAAAGGCATGCATCTTCTGCAGTGGTATCAAGTCTTCCCACTTCCACCATTGAGGTTGCTGTTTCCAGTGCTCCAAATTGCTCAGCTCCCTTTCTTCTGATGCTCATCTTATCCATGACAGTTCAATCCATCCCCATGGACACTTGTTCTGGGTGTGGGAAGAGAATTACCAACCCCATCCACAGCCCCTTGGGTAACAGGGATTACATTGTCTGCCCCAACGCCAGTCACAGTGGTTTCCAACCCACCTATTGCCACAGTGGGCATCCCAGATGTAGTCATAGGGATAACACCCGCTGTAGCCATAGGGATAACACCCGCTGTAGCCATAGGGACCACACCAGCCTCTGTTTCCAAAACAGTTTCCCTGGTTGTACCAGAAGGAAGTCATCTTGGATAATGGAGGTGGATTTGTAGTGCGACGAACTGGGGAAAAAGGAGAAATGATTACATTCAATGGATGAAGAGGATCCCAGTTATTATTCACAGATATGTCACTCTTAAACATGGAAGATCCTATTACTATACCAGCTTGAAAGGCTTTCTCTCCATCCCACCATCTTGACAGGCATTTTGGTGAAGACATAGGAGAGAATCTCATGCATGGATGCCCCTGGGCTTTGGGACTCTCTTCCACAAGACTTCCACTTGGCCTCCCTCTTTGCTCTCTTACTCCCAGAATTTATTTTTTAAAGTAAAAAGTAATTCTTTTTGAACTTTTGTCAGCATTTATGCAGGAAGCGAGGCTTCAGGTATTCTATGAATAGGCCAAGCAGCACTCCTGTATGGTGGATCATAGACTCATGGAGCTGGAAGAGGCCCCAAGGACCATCAACTCCAACCCCCTGCCAAAAAAGAAGACACAATAAAAGTAACCCCAACTGATGGCCATCCAGTCTCTCTTTAAAATTTTCCAAAGAAGGAGACTCCATCACTCTCTAATGTTCTCAAACAGCTTTTACTGTCAGGAAGTTCCTCCTAAGGTTTAGGTGGAATCGCTCTTCCTGCAGCTTGACTCCATTGCTCCATGTCATATTCTCTGAAGATGCAGACAACAAGCTTGCTCCATCCGCAATATGATATCCCTACAAATATTTAAACATGGCCATCATATCACTACTTAATCTTCTCTTCAGGTTAAAACTACTTGGCTTCCTAAACCAGTCTTCAGAGGACTTGATGGTTTCCAAACCTTTCACCATTATGGTCATCCTCCTCTGGAGATGATCCAGCTTGTCAACATCCTTCTTGAATTGTGATGCCCAGAACTGGACACATTAGCCCTACACCTATATTCTAAAACAAGAAAGTTGGGCTGAGCGATTAAGATCTCAAATAGCATTTTTCTCATGTGATATTAAGTCTGTAAAGAAATGATAGCGAAAAGGTATTTTCTGAAAATCTCAACTCTTTTTTTAAAATCTTTTTTTTTAAGTTTCTAGTCATTATTAAAGTAAGGATTTACTTGAAAGAGAGTGCCAGAAGACTGCTTTCCAGAATATTTAACTGGACAGCCTCCAAACCACCTCTTTTCCTATGAGTTCCTGCTACTGATATCCTGAGAAGACATCCCACACTAGGAATGTATTACTTCTTTTCATAGCTATTCTGAAAACACTAATAAAAATCCCAGCAGGCATTGATGAACCAGTTTAGCTTTTCATCTAAATATGCTTGGCAATCCATAGATGGATTGTCATTAAATGTGTTTTATATCAAACCAGGTTCAGAGCGAAGGCTAAATGACCCACTCATAAGGAACGAGGGTAAAGAACCACAAGTCCCTTCTTCCATGAAGATCTTTGATCCTCCATACCCATAATTCTTGTTGTCCTTCTACCTTCTAGGATCAAAAAATATGCTAGTGTGCCCATCATTAACATGCATGTGTTTATTCTCTTTTAATCCCACCCATTGACCAAGGGGTTCTGGACAGCATATATATTCTCATCTCTTCCAGTAAGAGTCAGACCCAAGATCTTATCACTTCAGCTACTATTAATAGAATTCACAGCAACAGCAACAATTTTGGTAGCATGGCCTTCATTTTATAGCCACTGCAGTGCCCAGAACATAGTGTCAAACTGCATTATTTCTGCAATGTAGATGCAGTTTGACACTATGTGGGAAGACCTTGAAGCTCGAACATGCTGGTCTCTTGTGCTGTTTTGGCATTGGATCTGCACTCCCATGGAATGCAACCTTTGATGGTCAGTGACCAGTAAAGGGTCTTCTGGGTTTCAAACAAGAGTTTTTTTCAGCCCAGTCTGAAAATGCCTAGAACTTTCACTTGCATTCTAAAAACAGTCAGAATTTGACAGAACAGTCAGAAGACTTTGTCTGCCAAGGGAAAGCCAATGAAGTGGACTCTGATCTCCTTAAAAATGAACACCAGAACCTAGGGGAATCCACCCAAAAGGCCCTGTCTCATGTTCACAATAGGGATGGGAAGATAGACTCTCCTGAGGATCTCAGAGCCCAGGAAGTCTCAGATAGGAAGACAGGTTCTATCTGATCTACCAAATTGTTTTAGATATACCTAATTATTTTAACAAACATACTGAAACAACATCCTACCAACCATATTTCTAACAAAGAGCAAAGACCCAGCATTCAGAAAGAACAACTCCAAACAAGAACATCTTACCTGAAACTCAAAGTTGAGTTGAAGTCAAGATGAGTGTTTGGAAGTCCTGAGAAGCGGAGCTCTTTTATACTATTTCTCGAAATTCCTTATGGGTAAGAATGTGTGTGCGGCATCTGCGTTGTTAGTAATTAACTCCTATTTAGTATGCGCCATCATCATGACCCTAATTATTGGATTGGAACACTTGTCTTGTTTAGGAGCAGGTGTGCTAAATAAAAATAGGATATACCCAGTCCATATCCTTTGATCAGGAATTCAGGTTGCTTGAAACTTTATGAGCCAGATTCTTTCCCATTGAATCAGTCAATTTCACTGGACCCGCACCAACAATTATTGTGACTCCACTGGTTGCCTTCCCTTCAAAAAAAATCTCCCAAAATTGTACACATAGTAATTTTCTTGTATTTCGAAATGCTCAGAGGAAGATATAAGTTAATTTAGTGCTAGAAATTGGGGAATGAAGGAGAATTTCATTGGACAGAAGACGTCTTATTGGAAGACAATACCTTCATGCCCCTCCATCCATTCATTTTTAAGAGTATAGAAACTAAGTCCTACGGAGGAATGACTAGAGGAGTTGGGTACGTTTACTTGGAGGAGAGAATATTAAATTATGCCCATCTTTAAATGTCTGAGATGTACCAGACAGAAGATGGAGTTTGTTTTCTCCTGTGTGATGTAACCTGTAACTTTCTTGTAGCAAGAAGAAAATTGCAAAAAATTGTTTCCTCTTCAAAGAAATGTAGTGTGGAATTACATCCCTTCCAAGGATCTCTGTATGCCAAATATGTGCCCTGCCATTGAGATGGGACGTGACAGTAGCTTGAAATGAAATAATCAGCAGATAAACAGGCAAAGGAAATAAACTGTAATAATAATAATAAAAATCATCATCACCATCATAATCATGCAAATTAGACCAGAGTATCTTTCTGCACTGTAAAACTGGGGCAGAGCATCTCTTTTCCTTCCAGAAGAGAACAGAAGTCTAAAAAAGAGAGAGACTTTTTTAAAGGTCCACTTGAATGTTGGTGGTGTGGTTTCCTTTGCAGGGGCCAAGAAAAGAAATAGTAATGCTGCGGTTGAATGTGAAGAGGATCCTATATTTACTGAAGGGTCAACTATGCTTGCATGTGTTCAAGCCAAATCTTCAAAATTGATGTTTTTTGACTTTGTTGAGTTGCATTAGCTTTATCGGCAAGTAAATGCTTAGCATAAACAGGGCAGGCATTGCACCTCAATCCTAATTGAGAAACAAAACTTAGGGATGCTATTATTTCACAAGGAAACATATAATTTCCAACAATCCAACTAGTCTTGATTAGTGTCACTCCAGTGTTAATGGGAGGGTTATCAAACAGTGCAATAAACTTTGAACAAAGGGAAGTCTACAATCATTGACTCACCCTGCGTTGCTTTTTTTGTTCAGTCTATGTCTGGAGGTGGAACTGACTATGCCACATTTGGCATTCTAAGCATTCTGTTACACATATACATGTTGGCCACACAGCAAAATACAACAAAATCCCAAATCCAGAAAACAGTGATCCTTTTATTGGGGCAACCAAAATGCACAAGATACATCCTGGAAGCTTTTGAAGCTTCACTGGCCTTTTCATCAGGCAAAGAGGTTCAAAATTATACAGAAGAAGAAAAATGATGATGTTAGACTCATAGGCGTACATTCTATCTCAGATATTACTTTTGTTGTCAGTTAAGATAAACTGAAGGGATAGCTATGAAGGCAGAGGCCACTCTCCTCTCTGGTCATGTTGAGTCTAGAGGGACAAAGGGCAGTAAAACACAAAAAATAAACATTCACATCTATTAGTAGCAGCAAAGTACTTTTGCATGGCTAATTAAGCATTCCATTTTTCCATTTGCAATTCCAACTGGAGCAAAATCACTAAATCAGTGGATTTATTTATGTGTTGAGTCACCATTCAACAAATGACACAATAAGTCCTCTCTAGTTAATATTGACATATAGCAGGGGTAGGCAACCTTTCCCCTTTAAGGGCCAAGGGACTTCAGCTCCCAGAATCCTAGGAGCTATTGGCCAACATGGGCCTATTGGCCAACATGGCTGAGGTTCCTAAGGGAGTCAATGTGAGTCCTAGAAACCAAGGCTTCCCATCAGTGATGTATTAAATTCTTACACTCAAAGGGGGGTTGCAGACTGCCAGAAATAGTGTGAATTCAGTCCACTTTTAGGGTTAGGGTTAGTGCTAGGGAATCATGGAAACTGTTATTTTTCTGAGACATTGAGCCTTCTCTGTCAGACAACTCTGATGCCACAATAAAATACAGTTCCCATGGTTCCCTAACTCTAACCCTAACCCTAAAAGTGGACTGAATTCACACTATTTCTGGCAGTCTGCAACCCCCCCAAAGTCTCAAGTCGAGTCTCAAATCCTTGCAAGATACTATCAAGTCAAGTTTCAAATCAGGGTGTCAAATTTAACAGGAAAAAAGGTGGTGGTGCTGGGGCTGGTGGAGGAGGAGGAGGAGGAGGAGGAGGAGAAGGAGGAGGAGGAGGCATTACAACAACTTGACAATCTATAAGATATTTACAAAGTAAGGTTAAAAACTCTCAGAGTTTTCGGCAATGGGCTTGAGGTGGAAGAATCCTTCTAAAGCTTTTCAAATGCTTTTGAAGGCTCCTCTGATGTGCAGTGGCTGCTGAACCACTAATGTGCAGTGGACACTTCAAACCCTGCCAGCAAGTCCACTGCCTAATATATTTGCTTTTTGTAGATGAAGTAAGTCCAGCAGGTTGGTTGCTAAAAATATAGTAGCTGTGTGTTGGGTCAGGGCATCATTTCTTGTGGAGTCAAGTCAAGTCATTGAAATGACTTGAGTCTGACCTGCGTCCACATCAATGGACTCAAGTCTACATCTCTGCTCTCCATCCCTGCCCAAGTTCAACATGCTCCTTTGAACAGTGGTCAGTCAGAAACTTCTAGTAAGTGCATAAACAGGATATAAAAAGTAATAAACATCTTCTTTTTTTACTGTCCAGCAATTATTGCATAGTCATCAAACAGGGTGTTTCATATAGCCATTTGAAGTCCAAGAAGATCTTCAAAGTGAACAGGTGTCCATGCCCTGCTTGAAATGGACATGTGGCATTCCTCATATGTTTGGGGGTCATGAGGATTTGGCTATAATGCCTCCACTGACCTCATGGTGCCTTGCTTTATCTGCCTATAAAACAGGGTTGGTGGCATGCACATGTGAGTGATTGTTTCTGGATTACTGGACAACCGGGTTGCAACAGGGCTTAGCAAGCATCCCTTCAAAGTTTTTATACATGACAATTGTTGGGTTGTTAAATTAGTTATGTGCTTGGCTTGTGATGTAAACAGGCTCTTTGATTATCCCATTTCAAGCTCTTCTCCAAATCACTGAAGGAAAAAAAATCTTTGGAATTCAGACCTCCATGAAATATTTACTTGTACTTCTATCCTTTGCCAATTTATCTGCTGGTCATCCCATTTCAAGCTACTGTCACGTCCCATCTCAATGGCAGGGCACATATTTGGCATACAGAGATCCTTGGAAGGGATGTAATTCCACACTACATTTCTTTGAAGAGGAAGCAATTTTTTGCAATTTTCTTCTTGCTACAAGAAAGTTTCCCCAAACTCCAAAGATGCTCTGAGTTTCTCATCAATCCAGGGTTCTTCTCATCAAAGTTTTCAATGCTCAAAAGAAAAAAAAAAAGACGTATTTCAACAACGTTTGTCAAGCTTAGTATGCCAAAGATATAATTACATCATTCTTGACTTGTCTGATCCAAAAGGAACTGTAGATATAAAGCCATAAAGTGAGAAGAATCTCAGGGGCCATTCAGTTCCTTCCCTATGCTACTTCAGGGATTCACTGCATAAATGCTTGCTGAGGGGTTGTGATGTAACCTGTGTTTTAAAAAACACAATGAAAGAGTCTACCACTTTCTGAGATAGTCTTTTCTCCTGTTGAATGGCATTGACCATCAAGTAGACCATTCTTTCTGCTGTTTTCTGTGGAGAAGGAGAAAACAAACTCCATCTTCGGTCTGGTACATCTCAGACATTTAAAGATGGGCATAATTTAATATTCTCTCCTCCAAGTAAACGTACCCAACTCTTCTAGTCATTCCACCATAGGACTTAGTTTCTGTACTCTTAACAATCGATGGAGGGGCATGAAAGTGTTATCCTCCAATAAGACGTCTTCGTCCAATGAAATTCTCCTTCATTCCCCAATTTCTAGCACTAAATTAACTTATATCTTCCTCTGAGCATTTCAAAATACATGAAACTTACTATACATACAATTTAGGGAGATTTTTTTTAAAGGGAAGGTAACCAGTGGAGTCACAATAATTGTTGGTGTGAGCCCAGTGGAATTGACTGATTCAATGGGAAAGAATGTGGCTCATAAAGTTTCAAGCAACCTGAATTCTTGGTCAAAGGATATGGACTGGGTATATCCTATTTTTATTTAGCACACCTGCTCCTAAACAAGACAAGTGTTCCTATCCAATAATTTGGGTCATGATGATGCGCATACTAAATATGAATTAATTACTAACAACGCAGATGCCACACACACATTCTTACCCATAAGGAATTTCGAGAAATAGTATAAAAGAGCTCCGCTTCTCAGGACTTCCAAACACTCATCTTGACTTCAACTCAACTTTGAGTTTCAGGTAAGATGTTCTTGTTTGGAGTTGTTCTTTCTGAATGTTGGGTCTTTGCTCTTTGTTAGAAATATGGTTGGTAGGATGTTGTTTCAGACTGTTCTGTCAAATTCTGTTTTTAGAATGTAAGTGAAGGTTCTAGTCATTTTCAGACTGGGCTGGAAAAGACTCCTGTTTGAAACCCAGAAGACCCTTTACTGGTCACTGACCATCCAAGGTTGCATTCCATGGGAGTGCAGATCCAATGTCCAAAGAGGTGGAGCCCAAAAGACCAGCATGTTCTAGCTTCAAGGTCTTCCCACCAGTAACACAGGCAGCATCTACATTGCAGAAATAATGCAGTTTGACACTATGTTCTGGGCACTGCAGTGGCTACAAAATGAAGGCCATGCTACCAAAATTGTTGCTGTTGCTGTGAATTCTATTAATAGTAGCTGCAGATCTTGGGTGTGATTCTTAGCTGGAAGGGATGAGAATATACATGCTGTTCAGAACCCCTTGGTCAATGGCTGGCATTAAATGAAAATAAACACATGAATGTTAATGATGGGCACATTAACATATTTTTTGATCCTGGAAGGTAGAAGGACAACAAGTGTTATGGGTATGGAGGATAAAAGATTTTCATGGAAGAAGGGACTTGTGGTTCTTTATACTCTTTCCTTATGAGTGGGTCATTTAGCCTTTGCTCTGAACCTGGATTGCATATAAAACATATTTATTGAGAATCCATATATGGAATTCATTGCCAAGCATACTTAGATGAAAAGCTAAACTGGTTCATCAATGCCTGCTGGGATTTTTATTAGTGTTTTCAGAATAGCTATGAAAAGAAGTAATACATTCCTCAGGATATCAGTAGTAGGAAATCATAGGAAAAGAGATGGTTTGGAGGCTATCCAGTTAAATATTCTGGAAAGCAATCTTCTGTAAGTATTTGCACTCTCTTTCAAGTAAATCCTTCCTTTAATAAGGACTAGAACTTTTAAAAAAGATTTTTTAAAAAAGAGTTGAGATTTTCAGAAAAGACCTTTTCTGCTATCATTTCTTTACAGACTTAATATCAGATAAGAAAAATGCTATTTGAGATCTTAATCACCCACCCCAAATTTCCTGTTTTAGAATATAGGTGTAGGGCTAATGTGTCCAGTTCTGGGCATCACAATTCAAGGAGGATGTTGACAAGCTGGATCATCTCCAGAGTAGGATGACCATAATGATGAAAGGTTTGGAAACCATCAAGTCCTCTGAAGACTGGCTTAGGAAGCCAAGTAGATTTAAGCTGAAGAGAAGATTAAGTGGTGACATGTTGGCCATGTTTAAATATTTGTAGCTTCCATGTTCAAGAGCAGCATATCTGTGAATAATAACTGGGATCCTCTTCATCCATTGAATGTAATCATTTCTCCTTTTTCCCCAGTTCGTCGCACTACAAATCCACCTCCATTATCCAAGATGACTTCCTTCTGGTACAACCAGGGAAACTGTTTTGGAAACAGAGGCTGGTGTGGTCCCTATGGCTACAGCGGGTGTTATCCCTATGGCTACAGCGGGTGTTATCCCTATGACTACATCTGGGATGCCCACTGTGGCAATAGGTGGGTTGGAAACCACTTTGACTGGAGTTGGGGCAGACAATGTAATCCCTGTTACCCAAGGGGCTGTGGATGGGGTTGGTAATTCTCTTCCCACGCCCAGAACAAGTGTCCATGGGGATGGATTGAACTGTCATGGATAAGATGAGCATCAGAAGAAAGGGAGCTGAGCAATTTGGAGCACTGGAAACAGCAACCTCAATGGTGGAAGTGGGAAGACTTGATACCACTGCAGAAGATGCATGCCTTTCCCCATGTTTTTTCCACACCATGATTTGCTCATTTCTGTCCTTGTCATTGATCTGTTCCTTCCCATGTCCAATAGTCTTCTCCACTAAACTTATCCTCTTTGTATTACCTCTGTACCTATTTTTCCCTGCCCTGTAATAAAAACCTTACTGCATCAGAACATAACATCTTTTTGTCTTCTTTCCCCCCAAAATTTCTGGTGATTCATTTGCCATTTCTTACAGCTGGTTGATAGACCCGGGGTTGCCTTGTGAGAGATATTTGGCTTTATCGTTAAAGCAGAATCCATAAATCTTACATCTCATCCTTTAAAGCCTTGACTAGAAACAAAAATGCAGCATGGAGACTCCATTAAAGAGCTTTCCATAGAGCTATCTAGACATCAAATGATAAGTGTTAGCTTGCCAATGGAAGGAGATCAGGAGATCAGGGAGGGGACTAGCTTAGCATGTCTCTACACTTAAAAAACAGGTTTTCCAACCATCCATTTTCCAAATATCTCAAATTTCCAATCTCTCCCTACAGTTCAATAAAACACATCAATATAAATGCTAACATATACCAAAAGAAATCAAATCAATAGTGATAACTTTGGCATACAGTGAAGATGATGATGATGGTGATTATGATGATGATGGTGATGATGATTTTTATTATTATTATTACAGTTTATTTATATAGTGCTGTAGATTTACACAGCGCTCTACATACAGTGAATAAAATAGATAAAAATAGACACAACACCCAGTGAAACCTAATTCTGAAATCACTGGGACCCATTAATCATGATTAAAATGATTCTGTTGGTTTCATTCAGGGTTATAACTCAGCCTAATGCTCTGGGATTTCATGAGACACCAAAAGGTCTTAAATGAAATCACCCTGTACATGGGCCTTGACCTCCACAACCAATAAATGCCTCCACCCTAATTCCACCATTTTCATTCAGATCATTCATTCATTCATTCATTCGTTTCATTCAGTCCAAGTTGTGCAAAGAACACTTTCCATTTCCTCTACCAGAGATCCATAAACGGATATGCCCCCCCCCCCCCATTCTGCCGAGGTTGCATAAGCAATAGGTGTTTAGAAAACCGAGATTGCTTTTGGGATATTAAAGGGATAGGGCTTGGATGAAGTCCCAAATATTGCTGGATTGCAACTTCCATAATCCCAAATCTTTGGCTGGCCTGATTTAGTTGTATAGGATTTTGAATCCAAAAAGATGCTGCAAGGCTATGAATTCAGCCCACAAGCTGTATAAGCTATCCTTTTGGAATCAAAGATGGACTACTATGTGTCCAAGGCATAGACCTTGGATATTCCGAGTGGCATACGTTCTCCCACTTTTTGTGGAACAGCTAACCAAGACTAGTGCCTGCACATAAGATATGCATTGCCAGAAGTCCAAGACAAACTATTACAGTAGCTTGAAGCATTGAACATATGCCTTAAATGAGAACTTTGTACATACAGATTTCTTCAAACCAGACTCCCAAAATCACATAAAAAGAAGCTATCTCTTTGCTTCATTCAACAGCTTTTTCTAGACTGACACATTCCATGCAATCTGCTTTTCTTTATAAGAGAAGAAGGTAAGCTTAATGCTCCTGTGAAGGGACTTGCAGAAGGATTTGGTCCAATATGGATCATGGGAAGGGTTGTCTAATTGAAAATTAAACAATACCTGCTCCAATACCCTTGAGGTTTTGAAGGTTTGCATGTCTTGTCATAAGTGTGTCTCAGTCATGATCCATCACCAGAGGCTTCTATTAGCAATATTTAGGGAATGTTTCTCACAAATAAGGTGCATGCAAAGGAACCTGGACAGAGATGCTCTTCCATTCCCTTTATTCTCTGATTGTTGGACTTGTGCATTGGACTTGGAATTATGGGGAGGAGGACTGCATGACTTGAGACTTGATTAAAGATTTAACTTGAGAGCAATTTTCAAGGACTTGAAATGAGACTTGTGACTTGGAGTGAAAGACTTTACTGCATTACTGCCTTGTAATATTCCAGTGGTCAAAAAGAGAGGCAATGTAGAGGAAATAGATCAAGTCTATGAAAGCTGACGCTACAACAACTTTTGCTGAGGTACTCTCAAAGGTGTTGCAAGATCCTTTTGCATACTGATAGCTCTTTCAGCGTCAGCTATGTTGCCACTGATGTTATCTCTGAGAGATCCTCCACCAGTGACACACACACACGACTGATGCTCCTAGTAGCTGGTTCACATGTTTTGTCTGGCTCCTTAGAAAAAGCCTCTCTGATATGAGAGACCCTCCAGCAACAGTACTCTTTCTCACAAGATCACACTATCCTACCACCATAGAAAGATAGTGATAAAATGGGGCAAACATTTTACCACTGTGTTTTTAAACATTTAGAATGGACATTCCAGAGTCCGTATTGCAGGTCATCCAAAAAAGCAAAGAATTTTCTATGCAAACGTTCAAAACCTCAAGGGTATTGGAGCAGGTATTGTTTAATGTTCAATAAGACAACCCTTCCCATGATCCATATTGGACCAAATTCTTCTGCAAGTCCCTTCACAGGAGCATTAAGCTTACCTTCTTCTCTGATGAAGAGAAGCAGGTTGCATGGAATGTGTCAGTCTAGAAAAAGCTGTTGAATGAAGCAAAGAGATAGCTTCCTTTTATATGATTTCGGGAGTCTGGCTTGATCTTCGGGTTTGAAGAAATCTGTATGTACTCATTTAAGGCATATGTTCAATGCTTCAAGCTACTGTAATAGTTTGTCTTGTACTTCTGGCAATGCATATCTTATGTGCAGCCACTAGTCTTTGGTTAGCTGTTCCACAAAAAGTGGGAGAACTCATGCCACTCGGAATATCCAAGGTCTATGCCTTGGACACATAGTAGTCCATCTTTGATTCCAAAAGGATCGCTTATACAGCTTGTGGGCTGAATGAATGAATGATCTGAATGAAAATGATGGAATTAGGATGGAGAGGTTTAGTGGTTGTGGAGGTCAAGGTCACAGGGTGATTTCTTTTATAACTGAATGAAGCAAGTAGGAACATTTTAATCATGATTAAGGAGGCCCAGTGATTTCAGAAGGTCTAAATTGGGTCTCACTGGGTGTTGGGTCAAACTTTATCTATTTTATTAACAGTATGTAGAGCGCTGTGTAAATCTACAGCACTATATAAATAAACTGTAATAATAATAATAAAAATCATCATCACCATCATCATCATAATCACCACCATCATCATCATCATCATCTTCACTGTATGCCAAAGCTGTCACTATTGATTTGATTTCTTTTGGTATATGTTAGCATTTATATTGATGTGTTTTATTGAACTGTCGGGAGAGATTTGAAATTTGAGATATTTGGAAAATGGATGGTTGGAAAACCTGTTTTTTAAGTGTAGAGACATGCTAAGCTAGTCCCCTCCCTGATCTCCTGATCTCCTTCCATTGGCAAGTTAACACCTATCATTTGATTTCTACATAGCTCTATGGAAAGCTCTTTATTGGAGTCTCCATGCTGCATTTTTGTTTCTAGTCATGGCTTTAAAGGATGAGATGTAAGATTTATGGATTCTGCTTTGACTTGATGATAAAGCCAGATAGCTCTCCCATGGCAACCCCTGGTCTATCAACCAGCTGTAAGAAATGACAAATGAATCACCAGCAATTTGGGGAAAAAAGAAGCCGAAAAGATGTTATGTTTTGATGCAGTAAGGTTTTTATTATAGGACAGGGGAAAATAGGTACAGAGGTAATACAAAGAGGAGAGGCTTAGTGGATAAAACTATTGGACATGGGAAGGAACAGATCAATGGCAAGGACAAAAATGAGCAAATCATGGTGTGGAAAAAACATGGGGAAAGACATGCATCTTCTGCAGTGGTATCAAGTCTTCCCACTTCCACCATCGAGGTTGCTGTTTCTGGTGCTCCAAATTGCTGAGCTCCCTTTCTTCTGATGCTCATCTTATCCATGACAGTTCAATTCATCCCCATGGACACTTGTTCTGGGTGTGGGGAGCGAATTAACAACCGTATCCCCAGCCCCTTGGGTAACAGGGATTACAGCTCCAACGCCAGTCACAGTGGTTTCCAACCCACCTATTGCCATAGTGGCCATGCCAGTTGTAGTCGCAGTTATAGGGATAACACGTGCCGTAGCCATAGGAACCACACCCGTTGTAGCCATAGGGACCACACCAGCCTATGTTTCCATAACAGTTTCCTTGGTTGCACCAGCCGAAAGTCATCTTGGATAATGGAGGTGGATTTGTAGTACAACGAACTGGGGGGGAAGGAGAAATCATTACATTCAATGGATGAAGAGGATCCCAGTTATTATTCACAGATATGCTGCTCTTGAACATGGAAGCTACAAATAATTAAACACGGCCAACATGTCACCACTTAATCTTCTCTTCAGCTTAAATCTACTTGGCTTCCCAAGCCAGTCTTCAGAGGATGGTTTCCAAACCTTTCACCATTATGGTCACCCTCCTCTGGAGATGATCCAGCTTGTCAACATCCTTCTTGAATGGTGATGCCCAGAACTGGACACATTAGCCCTACACCTATATTCTAAAACAGGAAAGTTGGGCTGGATGATTAAGATCTCAAATAGCATTTTTCTTATGTGATATTAAGTCTGTAAAGAAATGATGGCGAAAACGTCTTTTCTGAGAATCTCAACTCTCTCTTTTAAAAATCTTTTTTAAAAAGTTCTAGTCCTTATTAAAGTAAGGATTTACTTGAAAGAGAGTGCCAACACTCACAGAATATTGCTTCCCAAAATATTTAACTGGATAGCCTCCAAACTACATCTTTTGCTATGATTTCCTACTGATATCCTGAGAAGACATCCTAAACTAGGAATGTATTACTTCTTTTCATAGCTATTCTGAAACAGCAGGCATTGAGGAACTAGTTTAGCTTTTCATCTAAGTATGACAATGAATTCCATAGATGGATTGTCATTAAATGTGTTTTATATGCAAACCAGGTTCAGAGTAAAGGCTAAATGAGCCACTCATAAGGAAAGAGTATGCTGGGACAATAAAGAACCACAAGTCCTTTTTTCCATGAAGATCTTTGATCCTCCATACCCATAACTCTTGTTGTCCTTCTACCTTCCAGGATCAAAAAATATGTTAGTGTACCCATCATTAACATTCATGTGTTTATTCTCATTTAATCCCACCCATTGACCAAGGGGTTCTAGACAGCATATATATTCTCATCCCTTCCAGCTAAGAGTCAGACCCAAGATCTTATCACTACAGCTACTATTAATAGAATTCACAGCAACAGCAACAATTTTGGTAGCATGGCCTTTGTTTTGTAGCCACTGCTGTGCCCAGAACATAGTGTCAAACTGCATTATTTCTGCAATGTAGATGCAGCCTGTGTTACTGGTGGGAAGACCTTGAAGCTAGAACATGCAGGTCTTTTGGGCTCCACCTCTTTGGACATTGGATCTGTACTCCCATGCAATGCAACCTTGGATGGTCAGTGACCAGTAAAGGGTCTTCTGGGTTTCAAACAGGAGTCTTTTTCAGCCCAGCCTGAAAATGCCTAGAACCTTCACTTGCATTCTGAAAACAGTCAGAATTTGTGAGAACAGTCAGAACACTTTGTCTACCAAGGGAAAGCCAATGAAGTGGAGTCTCATCTAGCCTCCCTAAAAATGAACACCAGAACCTTGGGGAAGTCACCAAAAAGGTTCAGTCTCATGTTCACAATAGGGATGGGAAGATAGACTCTCCTGAGGATCTCAAGGCCCAGGAAGTCTAAGATAGGAAGACAGGTTCTATCCAATCTACCACATTGTTTTAGCTGTACCTAATTTTTTTACAAACATATTGAAACAACATCCTACCAACCATATTTCTAACAAAGACCAAAAACCCAACATTCAGAAAGAACAACTCCAAACAAGAACATCTTACCTGAAACTCAAAGTTGAGTTGAAGTCAAGATGAGTGTTTGGGAGTCCTGAGAAGCGGAGCTCTTTTATACTGTTTATCGAACTACCTTATGGGTAAAAAGGTGTGTGCAGCATCTGTGTTGTTAGTAATTAACTCCTATTTAGTATGCGCATCATCATGACCCAAATTATTGGATTGGAACACTTGTCTTGTTTAGGAGCAGGTGTGCTAAATAAAAATAGAATATACACAGTCCATATCCTTTGATCAGGAATTCAGGTTGCTTGAAACTTTAGTCATTTCCACTGAGCTCACACTAATAATTATTGTGACTCCACTGGTTGCCTTCCCTTTTAAAAAAAAAATCCCCCTAAATTGTACATATAGTAACTTTCTTGTATTTCAAAATGCTCAGAGGAAGATATAAGTTTGTTTAGTGCTAGAAATTGGGAAATTAAGGAGAATTTCATTGGACAGAAGACGTCTTATTGGAGGGCAACACTTTCATGCCGCTCTATTCATTCATTGTTAAGAGTATAGAAACTAAGTCCTACAAAGGAATGACTAGGGGAGTTGGGTACGTTTACTTGGAGGAGAGAATATTAAAGTATGCCCATCTTTAAATGCCTGATATGTACCAGACAGAAGATGGAGTTTGTTTTCTCGTTCTCCATAGAAAACAGCAGAAATGATGTACAGTGGTGTATTAAAGTCTTATATTCAAACTCTCAAGTCGAGTCTCAAGTCCTTGCAAGATACTATCAAGTCAAGTTTCAAATCAGGGTGTCAACTTTAACAGGAAAAAAACGTGGTGGTGCTGGGGCTGGTGATGGAGGAGGAGGCATTACAACAACTAGAAAATCAATAAGATGTCCACAAAGTAAGGTTAAAAACTCTCAGAGTTTTAGGCAATGGGCTTGAGGTGGAAGGATCCTTCTAAAGCTTCTCAAATGCTTTTGAAGGCTCCTCTTATGTGTAGTGGCTGCTGAACCACTAATGTGCAGTAGACACTTCAATCCCTGCCAGCAAGTCCACTGCCTCACATATTTGCTGTTTCTGGATGAAGTAAGTCCAGCAAGTTGGTTGCTAAAAATATAGAAGCTGTGTGTTGGGTCAGTGTATTATTTCTTGTGGAGTCAAGTCTAGTCATTGAAATGACTTGAGTCTTACCTGCGTCCACATCAATGGACTCAAGTCCACATCTCTGCTCCCCAACCCTGCCCAGGTTCAACATGCTCCTTTGAACAGTGGTCAGCCAGAAACTTCTAGTAAGTGCATAAACAGGAGATAAAAAGTAATAAACACCTTCTTTTTTTTACTGCTCAGCAATTATTGCATAGTCATCAAACAGGGCATTTCATATAGCCATTTGAAGTCCAAGAAGATCTTCAAAGTGAGCAGGTGTCCATACCCTCCTTGAAATGAACATGTGGCATTCCTCATATATTTGAGGGTCACGAGGATTTGGCTATGATGCTTCCACTGACCTCATGGTGCCTTGCTTTACCTGCCTATAAAACAGGGTTGGTGGCATGCACATGTGAGTGATTGTTTCTGGATTACTGGACAACCGGGTTGCAACAGGGCTTAGCAAGCATCTCTTCAAAGTTTTTATACGTGCCAATTGTTGGGTTGTTAAATTAGTTATGTGCTTGGCTTGTGATGTAAACAGGCTCTTTGATTATCCCATTTCAAGCTCTTTTCAAAATCACTGAAGGAAAAAAATCTTTGGAATTTAGACCTCCATGAAATATTTACTTGCACTTCTATCCTTTGCCAGTTTATCTGCTGATTCTCCCATTTCAACTACTGTCAGGTCCCATCTCAATGGCAGGGCACGTCTTTGGCATACAAAGATCTTTGGTAGGGATGTAATTCCACACTATATTTCTTTGAAGAGGAAGCAATTTTTTGCAATTTTCTTCTTGCTACAAGAAAGTTTCCCCAAACTCCAAAGATGCTCTGAGTTTCTCGTCAATCCAGGGTTCTTCTCATCAAAGTTTTCAATGCTCAAAAAAAGATGTTTTTCAACAACATTTGTCAAGCTTAGTCAGCTAAAGATATGATCTGGTATTACCGAATTCTTGACTTGTCTGATCCAAAAGGAACTGGAGATATAAAGCCATAAAGCGAGAAGAATCTCAGGGGCCATTCAGTTCCTTCCCTATGCTACTTCAGGGATTCACTGCATAAATGCTTGCTGAGGGGTTGTGATGTAATCTGTGTTTTAAAAAACACAATGAAAGAGTCCACCACTTTCTGAGATAGTCTTTTCTTCTGTTGAATGGCATAGACCATCAAGTAGACCATCGTTTCTGCTGTTTCCTGTGGAGAAGGAGAAAAGAAACTCCATCTTCTGACTGCTACATCTCAGACAGATGCTACATCCATCTTCTGTCTGCTACATTAAATAGGCATAATTTAATATTTTCTCCTCCAAATAAATGTACTCAACTCCCCTAGTCATTCCTCCATAGAACTTAGTTTCTATACTCTTAACAAAGGATGGAGGGGCAAGAAGGTGTTGCCTTCCAATAACACATCTTCTGTCCAATGAAATTCTTATTCATTCCCCAATTTCTAGCACTAAATTCACTTATATCTTCCTCTGAGCATTTAGAAATACAAGAATGGTATTATACATACAATTTTGGGAGATTTTTTTTGAAGGGAAGGTAACCAGTGGAGCCACAATAATTGTTGGTGCGAGCCCAGTGGAATTGACTGATTAAATGGGAAAGAATCTGGCTCATAAAGTTTCAAGCAACCTAAATTCCTGATCAAAGGATATAGACTGGATATATCCTATTTTTATTTAGCACACCTGCTCCTAAACAAGACAAGTGTTCCAATCCAATAATTTGGGTCATGATGATGTGCATACTAAATAGGAGTTAATTACTAACAACGCAGATGCCGCACACACCTTTTTACCCATAAGGTAGTTCGAGAAACAGTATAAAAGAGCTCCGCTTCTCAGGACTTCCAAACACTCATCTTGACTTCAACTCAACTTTGAGTTTCAGGTAAGATGTTCTTGTTTGGAGTTGTTCTTTCTGAATGTTGGGTCTTTGCTCTTTGTTAGAAATATGGTTGGTAGGATGTTGTTTCAGTATGTATGTTAAAATAATTAGGTATATCTAAAACAATTTGGTAGATCAGATAGAACCTGTCTTTCTATCTGAGACTTCCTGGGCTCTGAGATCCTCAGGAGAGTCTATCTTCCCATCCCTATTGTGAACATGAGACAGGGCCTTTTTGGTGGCTCCCCCCCCCCAGGTTCTGGTGTTCATTTTTAGGGAGGCTAGATGAGACTCCACTTCATTGGCTTTCCCTTGGTAGATAAAGTCTTCTGACTATTCTGTCAAATTCTGACTCTTTTTAGAATGTAAGTGAAGGTTCTAGTCATTTTCAGAAAAAGACTCCTGTTTGAAACTCAGAAGACCCTTTACTGGTCACTGACCATCAAAGGTTGCATTCCATGGGAGTGCAGATCCAATATCCAAAGAGGTGGAGCCCAAAAGACCAGCATGTTCTAGCTTCAAGGTCTTCCCACCAGTAACACAGGCTGCATCTACATTACAGAACTAATGCAGTTTGACACTATGTTCTGGGCACAGCAGTGGCTACAAAACGAAGGCCATGCTACCAAAATTGTTGCTGTTGCTGTGAATTCTATTAATAGTAGTTGCAATGATAAGATCTTGGGTCTGACTCTTAGCTGGAAGAGATGAGAATATATATGCTGTCTAGAACCCCTTGGTCAATGGGTGGGATTAAATAAGAATAAACACATGCATGTTAATGATGGGCACACTAGCATATTTTTTGATCCTGGAAGGTAGAAGGACAACAAGAGTTATGGGTATGGAGGATCAAAGATCTTCATGGAAGCAGGGACTTGTGGTTCTTTATCCTCTTTCCTTATGAGTGGCTCATTTAGCCTTTGCTCTGAACCTGGCTTGCATATAAAACACATTTAATGACAATCCATCTATGGAATTCATTGCCAAGCATATTTAGATGAAAAGCTAAACTAAAATTAGCTGGAAGGGATGAGAATATATATGCTGTCCAGAACCCCTTGGTCAATGTGTGGGATTAAATGAGAATAAACACATGAATGTTAATGATGGGCACACTAACAAATTTGTTCACCTGTTAATCCTGGAAGGTAGAAGGACAACAAGAGTTATGGGTATGGAGGATCAAAGATCTTCATGGAAGATGGGATTCGTGGTTTATAGTCGTAGCACACCCTTTCCTTATGAGTGGCTCATTTAGCCTTTGCTCTGAATCTGGTTTGCATATAAAACACATTTAATGACAATCCATCTATGGAATTCATTGCCAAGCATACTTAGATGAAAAGCTAAACTGGTTTATCAATGCCTGCTGGGATTTTTATTAGTGTTTTCAGAATAACTATGAAAAGATGTAACACCTCCCCTAGTGTGGCATGTCTTCTCAGGATATCAGTAGTAGGAGATCATAGGAACAAAGGTGCTTTGGAGGCTGCCCAGTTAAATATTCTGGAAAGCAGTATTCTGTGAGTGCCGGCACATTCTTTTAAGCAAATCCTTACTTTAATAATGACTAGAACCTTTAAAAAAAGATTTTTTTAAAAAAGAGTTGAGATTCTAGGAAAAGACCTGTTCCCTATCATTTCTTTACAGACTTAATATCACATAAGAAAAATGCTATTTGAGATCTTAATCATCCAGCCCAACTTTCCTGTTTTAGAATATAGGTGTAGGGCTAATGTGTCCAGTTCTGGGCATCACAATTCAAGAAGGATGTTGACAAGCTGGATCATTTCCAGAGGAGGGTGACAATAATGGTGAAAGGTTTGGAAACCATCAAGTCCTCTGAAGACTGGCTTAGGAAGCCAAATAAATTTAAGCTGAAGAGAAGATTAAGTGGTGACATGTTGGCCATGTTTAAATATTTGTAGCTTCCATGTTTAAGAGCAGCATATCTGTGAATAATAACTGGGATCCTCTTCATCCATTGAATGTAACGATTTCTCCTTTCCCCCCAGTTCGTTGTACTACAAATCCACCTCCATTATCCAAGATGACTTTCGGCTGGTGCAACCAAGGAAACTATTATGGAAACATAGGCTGGTGTGGTCCCTATGGCTACAACGGGTGTGGTTCCTATGGCTATGGCAGGTGTTATCCCTATGACTGTGACTACAACTGGCATGGCCACTATGGCAATCAATGCTTTGGAAACCACTATCCCTATTGCAGACCCTATAATTCCTGTTACCCAAGGGGCTGTGGATTCGGTTGTTAATTTTCTTCTCACACCCAGAGCAAGTGTCCATGGGGATGGATTGAACTGTCATGGATAAGATGAGCATCAGAAGAAAGGGAGCTGAGCAATTTGGAGCACCGGAAACAGCAACCTCAATGGTGGAAGTGGGAAGACTTGATACCACTGCAGAAGTTGCATGCCTTTCCTTAGGTTTTTTCCACACCATGATTTGCTCATTTCTGTCCTTGTCATTGATCTGTTCCTTCCCATGTCCAATAGTCTTCTCCACTAAACCTCTCCTCTTTGTATTACCTCTGTACCTATTTTCCCCTGTCCTGTAATAAAAACCTTATTGCATCAGAAGATAGCATCTTTTTGTTTTCTTTTTCCCTCAAATTGCTGGTGATTCATTTGCCATTTCTTACAGCTGGTTCATAGACTGGGGGCTGCCCTGTGAGAGATATTTGGCTTTATCGTTAAAACAGAATCCATAAATCTTACATCTCATCATTTAAAACCATGACTAGAAACAAAAATGGAGCATGGAGACTCCATTAAAGAGCTTTCCATAGAGCTATCTAGACATCAAATGATAGGTGTTAGCTTGCCAGTGGAAGGAGAACAGGGAGAGGAGTAGCTTAGTCTCCTGTTGCAAAAATTTCTATAGACATGGAGCAGTAATTGAGTAGACTGTCTCCAATATCTCATCCACTATGTCAGTGATGGTGGAGTGACTGAGAGAAAGCTCTCTCCTGGGGATCTTGAAACATGGGAAGCCTCATATTTGGAGATGCAGTATTTCAGACTTTTACCTTAGAAGCACTGAAATCATTAACAGGATGCTGTTAATTATGCCCCATGAATTTTCTGAATCTCAGCTCCAACCAGAAGTGACATTTTCCACCATTCTTGCTTCCATGTGTTCATTGTGAATGTGTAGGGAGTGCAAGGTTATTGGTAAAGAAGGTTTATCTGATCTAGGGATGAAAAGAATATTGAAATATATTTGAAAAATCCATGTTCCTTAAGTGCAGAGAAAACCTGGGTGCCTGTACATAATAGAAATAATGCAATTTGACCACACTTTATGTGCTGTAGCTCCATCCTATGGAATCCAGGCACATATAGTCTTGAAGGTTTTCTCTGCCAAAAAGTATTGGTGCCTCACAAAATTACAAATAACAGGTTTCTGTAGGATTGAACCATGATAGTTGAAGTGATGTAAACTGCATTATATCTACCACTTGAATACACTCCCCTACAGGAAGAATCCTAGACTGATGAGAGTCTTTGCAGTTCATGAATTTTTCTGTGCAAAATTCACATGTGGTTGCTTTGTCCAGAAAACAGACAACACTATTAGTCCAGGATTTTTTGTATTACCATCTCTCCACATATCCTTTCTACACACACATTGTGTCTGGTCTCAACCTTGCACTCTCAGGTCTACACATGGTATAAAAACAACATCTTGGAGGAGCCGTAACAACTTTCCCATGTGCATGGGCTCCCCCACAAACACTCGCTGACTTAGAAATCCATTTGATTCTGTTGAAGGAGATTATAACAGGCTATGAACTGGCTTACCTGAGCCGGCTTAAAATTAGAAATGGTTGGCATCCAGATAACATCAGATGCATTTAGCTGCCAAAATCACCACCTGGGTGCAGTCCGGGTTCATCGCCGCTCAAAGGGGTGCTCCTCACACCTCTTTTGGAAGCTGGGAGTTGTCATTGACTTGGGATCATTGGTTCATTGTGGTGGCCTGAAATTATGGGAAAAGCCAAGTCAACTGAAAATCTGTTTCTGCTTTTCTTCCCACCTACCTGCCATGCTCTCCTCAGGTTTGTTTAATATGGATTTAACTGTATTTTCATCATTTCTGCTGGTGCCAAATAATTTCTGCTCCATTCCCATTTCCCTGTGGATCATTCATGATGGCAAATCTGCCTCCCTGTGGCTATGAAGCAGTCTTGCAAGTTCTCCTTGTGGCTGTGAGAGGTTTCAGTTCAATGGATGAAACAGATCATGATGCCTAGCCATTCATTCCACTGCTAAGTTGTTAAGAGATGTTATAAATATGCTAGATGCTTCAGTGGAGATCCATAAATTCTTAACATTTCTGTGAAACTGGCAGTTGTTTGCTTCTGTCGTTTAAATTTTTTATAGAAGGTCATCTATTGAAGAAGCGAGAGGGGCAAGTTCACTTTCTTTATCCCTCTCTGTTCTTTTTGGCTCTTCCAAGCTCATTCTCCAGATACAGCGGCATGGGTGGGCACTTCTTATATACTTCCAAATGACAAATGATGTTATTAGGAATGTCTACCCTACAGGATGAATCGGACATTTGAAAGTAGATAGGTAGTTTTTGTTAAAAAGGAATCTCCTGTTTTGAAAATGTCCCCACAGGAGGAAAAAAGTGGACAAAATGCCAACTTTTATCCAGGGAGCAAAGGATCTTTTGAGAAATGCTTCTTAGACCAAAACTAATTTTTTCATACATGAACCCTTGGAGAATATTCACTTATTTATTTTATTTAAAGTATTTATATCCTGCCTTTCTCTCAAAATGGGATTCAAGGCAGCTATATCCACAGCCAACATCATGTTGTCCCCTTCTTCACACTTTGCTCGGCTCATTGTGTTTCACATGGACATGTGTCCCAAGGATTTGAAAATAGTTTCATAACATAGACACACTCAACCCAAGTGAAGCTTTTTATCTCCAGAAGAAGAAAAGAAGAGCTTCATCTGTCTGATTTCAATCTAGTGAGAATCATAGGAATGAGGTGTAATTTAATATTTAATTAGTGCATCGAGACAGATTTGTGATGCTGCGCATACGAGAAGAACGTGTGGTTTCTGGGAACAAAGCATTCTCCATAAACAAATGTGATCTTAATGTGAATCACTTTATTATAATTGTTTTCATAATAAGCAGTAAAATTTACTAGATGTACCAGTAGATGAAGTAAAAAAAAGGAAAAGGAAAGGTGGAGGGGGAAATCTCAGTCTTCTTTCTACAGATACTGTCGGCCATATCCACAGATTTTTTTTTTTATCCATGGATTCAACAATCCACAGCTGGAAAAAATTACACAATACATATAAATTCCAAAAGCAAAACTTGATTTTGTCATTTTATATAAGGGACACCATTTTGGTATGCCATTGTATTTAATGGGATTTGAGTATCCATGGTGTTTGGTATCCACAGAGGGTCCTGGAACCAAACTCCAACAGATATCAAGGCCCCTCTGTAATAAAAAGAAAGGTCTTAATAATTTGATTAATTAATGATAGAACAATCTCTCTCTATTTCTCTAGCCCATTTTCCCCCCTCTCTTTTGTTTTCCCCTGGCATTCTACTACTTAAAAAGAAGGTGGAGAAACCATTTTTTAAAATCTGAATACCTGGTTTGCTAACTGGTTGGTCATTGTATGAACTGGTTTGCTGACTGGTTGACCACTGTCCTATAGGATAGGATAGGGCAGCTTTTGGTCTAATGTAGCAAGGCTCTTCTTTTGTTCTTGTCTTAATCATTGTTTTATGAGCCAAGTAGTGTTCTTCATGTACAAAATTGCTTCTAGACTGAACATTGCATACATGATGCCGTAATGTTTATGTTGTATGCTGCCCCAATTGCCTGGCAGAGGGGTGGGATATAAATAAAAATTATTATTATTGTTGTTGTTGTTGTTGTTGTTGTTGTTGTTGAACCAAACAAGGGGTTGGACTGTCAGTAGCCAGTTGTTGTTGGACTATGATTTCCCTGAATCCCTCCCCATTGGTTACTCTGAATGGGGTTTCTGGAAATTGAAAACCATGAGTAGCCAAAGGTTACTTATTTGCTTAGTTATTCATTTTGTTTTCTATCTTTCTCCCTGTATGGGACCCATAGATGTATCAAGTGATGGAGCCACAATATGATTCTAGCACCTCATTCTTCTTTGTATTTGTATCCAGCTGTAATAAAATGATGCAGAATGTTCTTGTTCAAAGTTCCAGCCAACCAGCCAGCCAGCTGTCCATGCCCTCTTCTGATTGACCCCATTCTCCCATCATGGTCCATTTTCCCATCCTCTCCTTAAGGCTTAATCAGCATGATTTGTTGTCTGGATGTAGCCAGTGGTCACCCTTTTTTGCACAACTGAAAGCTTCCACTCCTCAAGTGTACTCATACCTCCTTCTTGTGGTAATTTTGACTACATAAGGGTCAGAATGTTGAAGATGTGTTTGCTATTCGTAAATATACTAATATACTACTACAGGGATCCTCAGGCACAAAATCTGATTCTGGTTCCCCTGGGGTTTCAATCCACCCTTCGGGGAATCTGCAGATGGCTACCTCCCCTTCTCATTATTTGGAGAGTTCTCAACTTGTGGCCATTTCTCTCCCGTTCTAAAAGACTGAACACATCTCCTAAGACTTAGTTACTGGCAATAAAAAACATTCAGCTAAAATATACTAGCATTTTTTTGGCTCCACTCCTCCATCTTTGGCCCATTCCACCACCAGAATGAGGCTGCTGAGAGTTCTCTGAAACTGAATTTGGCCTTTGATTTGCAAGAACTTCCCCACTCTTTGTATGCTGGATGTTTCTCAGGGCTGTATCAGTTCACACATCTAAGTACCAGCCTGTGTTGAAAATCTAAGTCACTGATTCCAAACTCTGGCCTTCCAGATGTTTTGGACTTCAGCTGCCAGAATCCCAGACCATTGGCCAAGATGACTGAAGCTTCTGGGAGCTTAAGTCCAAAAACAACTGGAGAACCAGAGGTTGGGAATCACTGAACTAAGTGATCATTGAATTGTCAAGTACAGTTGGCCTTCTGTATTTATGGATTCTGCATTCATAGGTTCAACCATTCATGGCTTGAAAGCATTTTTTAAAAATATATCTAAAAAGCAAAGCTTGATTTAGCCATTTTAGGCTAAGGGGCACCATGTTACTACACCATTGTATATATAATGGGACTTGAGCATCCTTGGGTTTGGAATCCACTGGTGGTCCTGGAACCAAACCCCAGTGGATACCAAGGGTCCACTGTACAGGGAAATACACAAGCAATCATGAAATATCCAAGTATGAGTTGGTTTTGAGTGTGTCCCAGAGTTGATTCAGTATTGGTTTAAAAATCACTGATGGAAATAAGGGGGTGGTGGTGGAAAGTACAAAATGCCATCTATGATGCAGAGAAAGCTTTATTAGAAAATGAACAGTTTCCAGAAAACATTTATCCAAGTTTCATAATCGGTATACAGGAGATTTGTGGGATCTTTTGAGGATGACATTCAGTCCTCCTGATGTGCTGAGGAGTAAAAGATCCTTATGAAGCTGGAAAGTGATCAGGGAAAGCACCTAAACATACATAATTATACAGCAATAGAAATGGAGTATACAAGGTGGAGAGAAAAGGGATCTGGTGTTTCCTTAGGTACTGAACATCACATTTCTCACTAGAATCGCAGAAGCTCATCTTTCTTGGAGGCCCAGACCCATAAATGCATGGCTACAGGATCTGTATTGACTCATTTATTGATCAGCTGGGCCTCCTTAGATGATCTCTATTGGTTTAGCAGGGGTATCCACAGATGCCCCTTGAATGACTCAATCCATGAAGGCCTTTGAAGCCACTACCAAGGTAGCCTCCAGACCCCAGTCCTAATCCTCCAAAGCCACCAGATGAACATGGAGAATAGCCCCCCACAGCCAGTGGTTGACAGCTTGAAGTGAGGATGGCCCCAGGGATGGTCAACACAGATGCAGGTGGTTGGATCACCACCTCCGATGGTGGGATTTGGCTGACACATGAAACATTGGCTCCGGATGTGATGCCAAGGGAGCTGGCTGAGGCTGCCCCACCAAAGCCACTATAGCCAAGGCCACCATAACCAAAGCCTGATCCAATCCCACAAGATCCAAAACCAATGGATGGAGTGGAGCAAGGGATGGTGCAAGATGGAGGGCAGCAAGACATGTTGGTGTGGTGAGACGTTGGCTGTGAAATAACAAGAATAGCAAATATGTGAGCAAATGCAACATTTGGTTGGATATGCATAGAGTGGTGGTAGGAATGGGAAGACACCTAAAGAATTTATCATGACACTCTCTTATTAGAGCAACCACCCTGTTTTCAATCCTAAAACATATCATTGCTTGTAGTCATAATGTTGGTCCACTTGGAGCCAGGTATATACATGTGTGTATATATATATATATATATATATATATATATATATATATGTCTTTTCTTATAAAAATAAAGCAGTGGACCATTTCTAAAGATATTACTTGCCCTTGTTTCAGTTTTTATTCACCAGGTGTTATTTCCTCCTGTAAAATTCACAAGCTGCATCATTTGTGAAGGCTGCTGAACATGCAACCAAATGGAAAGAACAGTGAAATAGTTTAGCATAGTGACTTTCTATTGCTGGAAGTCTGTAAACAGGTTAGATGACCAACTTTAAAGGGGGTTTCAGAAGTGAGTTCCCGTATTGACAGAGAGTCATTCTAGGTGTCCCTTGGGATCCCTTCCATCTCTCTGATTCCACATTTTATGTAGAAGGACTGTGATTTTTCACTTGAAAATGTCCGCTTTTTGCAATAGATTTTCTGTACCTAAGTATTGATCATATAACCTCTGTGCCTCAATGGCCTAGCACCTTGGTGTGTGTGTGTGTGTGTGTATGTGTGCATGTGTAACATGGCCCAGTTTTGCATAGTAACTGAAAATGCTAATCCCTATCTATATTTGTTAAATTTAGCCACTATTTTGAAGTTTTATTTATTTATTTATTTTTATCCCGCCTTTCTCCCAAAGTGGGACCCAAAGCAGCTAGATTTGGGTGACTCTTACAAATGTCAACCAATGATTTACCCCTCTAGGTCATGCTTAGCTTTAGTGTATTATCAGCAAAATTAAAATAGTTGTTAATATAATTGAGTCCTCCTTGCATTAACATGAAAGGTGGATAATCAATATACTGTATCGGACTTCTTTTTGGATCAGAACTCTTCAAATTCTCTTGCCATGTTGGCTAGGATATTCTGGGAATTGTAGTTCAAAAAGTAACTTTTCAAGGTCTACTGAACAGAGGACTCAGGTCCTGGGACTGGATTCAGTCCCCAAGGAGTCTCCAGATGATCATTTTCCTACTCTCTCATGATAATATCATCTGGTGGCTTCCCAATTTTTGTCTTGGTCTTCTCCCTATTCCAAGGCTGCAACTGCCCTACAGAAATAATACAGTTCAATAATACAGACACCACTTCAACTGCTATGGCTCAGTGCTATGGAATCCTGGGATTTGGTGTTTGTTGTGGCACTAGAGTCCTCTGACAGAGAAGGCTAAATATGTCACTACAATCCCAGGATTTATTAGAATTGAGCCATGGCAGTTAAAGCAACATCAAATTGCATTATTTCTGCAGTGTAGATGCAGCCTAGTGACAGAAATAGCTCTGTCATGGTTTTGTTACTGGAAGTAAGAACTTAAAGCTAAAATATGCTGAAACATTTGTTTTTCTTTTGTTCCACTTTTGGAACACATCCACCACTGCAAATTTTCATCTTGAGAACTTCTCTGTAATGGAAATTTGACCCTCAGGCTGAAAGGGATTCCTCACATCTAGCAAAATGTTGACAGATATATGAACTTGCAAGTTCTCTGCATGGGACAAGTTTCTCCAGTTGTTCAGTTCATATTTTGAAAAAGATACAGAAGGGATAGCCACAGAACAACAGATTCAGGACTAAATTTAGGGTGAAATTTCAAAGGACACACTTTTCTAATTGGAGGGAGATATTTTGCTTCCCTTCCGCCCTGAAAGAGATGTCCATGTTGAATAATTATTTCCCCAAATATTCTCCATCGATTGTTGCCTTTTGGAGGGTGGTTGTGGTCACCTTTCCCTTCTCACAGTGTCCTGAAAAGAAGCTATGCAAACTGTGACTCCCAGCCTTTGGTCCTCCATTTGTTTTTGACTTCCTATCCCAGAATCTCCAGCCAATTTGGCCAACAGTCAGGAATTATGGGAGCTGAAGTCCAAGGCATCTGAAAGACCAAAGGTTGAGAACCACTGCTGTAGAAAATGTGGAGTTGCCAAGATTTATGCAGAGCATAAATGTAGAACAAGGCTCTATGAAGGATCTATGGACATGTGGAACAAGGCTACATGAAGCCATCTCAGGTCTTGGGCTCCCTAAATCCTATGCAAATCTCACAACAGCAGGCCAGCCATCATGAGATGAGAACTTTATTCTATTTTTTAGCATTAGCCTGTTTGGATGGAGAAGAGGAAGACTCGCATCTTGCCAACCAGAGTCCCAGCAAATAAACCTCTAGTGTTTTATATGTAAGGCCTGATTGGTATAGACATGCCAAAAGTTTGGGGGCTTAGTCTAGTCCAGTGGTTCCCAACCTTTGGTCCTCCATTTGTTTTGAACATCAGTTTCCAGAAGCCCCAGTTAACTTGGCCTACAGACAGGAATCATGGGAGCTGAAATCCAAATTGAAGTTCAACCACTGATATAGTGGGAGCATAGATGTTGCCTACTATCAAATATAGGATTTAGAGTGTCCTGGATCTCTTCAAGAGGGGATCAGATTTTAGGACCTCAAATATGGTACCTCCTGCACAAAATGGGACACCTGGAACCCCTAGGAGGACATGAAAGAATGACAAATGCTGCTGAAATACAATCATAGAAGTACGCTTTGAGGAGAAAGTGAAGATGGCACATTTCTGTTAGGAATGAGGTTCATTGTAATGTAACTCTTCCTTTTCTCTGCTTACATATTGTATGCCCAACAAATATCCCTCATTTTATACTGTACCTGGTGTGCGCTTCCATTACAAGCAAAATTGGGAGACTATCTCCCAAGCATGAATAGAACAACTCAATGAATGAACAAATAGATTGTGCCTTACCTGAGCCTTTCAGGAGGAAGAGAAGTCAAGTGAAGTTTGTCTTGGAAGTGGAGAGGAGGGAAGCAGTGTGAGAAGACATGGGCTTCATGTTCCTTTTATACAGTTTATCTAAGCCACCAACTGGAGAGAAAGACACCCATTTTTGGCCTGGGGATTGAGAACTGTACATCCAAACTGCTTTGTTTGCCTTCTTGATTTTAGGCCTTTGTCAGCCATTTCAGAATGGTACTTTCCGCCCATTATCTCTTCCATCTCTCCTTTTCATTGTAAAATTGCCTTGAGGTCTTACCCATTGAGGTTCAACCAAGAATTAATGAGGTCCTTGTCATTTAGTAGTTCCCTCTATCTCTTCTTTCAAAGCAGAGTGTCAGCAGGATTTCCCCAGAAAATTGCACACACTTTTTTCCACTGAGGCAGGCCTCTGGTCTTGTCTAACTCAGTCAGCATTTCCTCTGACTGCAGGATGTTAATCATCAACATCATCATCATCATCATCATCATCATCATCATGGCTTAGTGGTCTTTCTGAAGGTGGCATTTTCAAGGTCCAAGGTTCAAAGCCATGTGCTCTGACTCTGTAACATTATGGACTTATCTTTCTTCTTATAGAATATGCTCCCCTAAATGTCACACATAAACAAATCAGTGCATTACAAGAGTAACAAAAGTGATGCCTGTTCATAAATGGGAAATGGGGCCAGGTGGGTGGAAGTTTGGGTTGAGGTTTCAATGATCTGAGGTTTTGAGTAGGAAGGAGTTTTGGAGCACTTCGTCTTTATCTTTCATCACCATGTAAGACCATTATTGCCCTTGCTTCTGTGTTGTCTTCCTCCACACCCTGTGGTTCCAGAGGCTTTAGAGCAAAGCTATGTAGATATCAGTGAAGAGGAATGGTTCATGTGATATTTGTCTCACTCAGGCATGGCCATTGAGCTATTTGCTTACCATATGCACTCATGATGGTACTGAGCATACTAAGCAAATCAAAAGGGAAATGAAGGCAGCTGGATCAGAACACAGTGGAATTTGTGTGTGTGTGTGTTTTGGGCTATGTGGCCATGTTCTTAGAAGAGTTTGGGCCTTTGCAGACTGCCAGAAATAGTGCAAACTGAGTCCACTTTAACTGCCCTGGCTCAGTGCTAGGGAATCATGGGAACTGTAGTTTTTCTGAGACATTGAGCCTTTTCTGTCAGAGAGCTCTGGTGCCACAATAAACTACAGTTCCCATGATTCCCTAGCAGTGAGTCAGGGCAGTTAAAGTGGACTCAATTTGCACTATTTCTGGCAGTCTGCAAAGGCCCTTTATTCCTGATGTTTCACTAGCATCAGTGGCTGGCATCTTCAGAGAACAATGGGAATGTTCAGCAAATGAAAAGGCTAACTTGGGCTGTATCTGCATCGGCCAAATACCACATCCTCTCTCTGTCTTCACAAGAAATAAGTCTGACAATGCAGGGCCAGATCCCCAGTTTTGGTGTGAACTGTCCTTAACCCTGGCCTAAGGAGATTGCTGAATACTAAGGTTAAAATGGTCCATGTCACCATATTTCTCATCAATATGTATGGGTGTGGGAGTTGGACAGTGAAGAAAATGAATAAAAGAAAAATCAACTCATTTGAAATGAGGTGGTGAAGAAGAGATCTGTGGATAACACAGACAGCTAAAAAGATTTTTAAAAAGCCTAGAACAAATCAAGCCTGAAACCCCCCTATGTTGAGCCTATTGCACTTCATCCACATCATGAGAAGACATGAATCAATAGAAAAGGTAATAATTCTTGGTGTGATAAAAGGCAGTAGGAAAAGGGGAAGACCACCACTGCAGGTGGATAGATCCAATTGAGTAAGCCATGGTTGGACCTGAGCTAGGTGTCTTGGAGAGATCTCATTTGTAGGGTCGAGGTCAACTTGAAGGCAACTAACAACAACAATGGTATGAACAGCTCCAGTTGGAAAATGGTAAGGACCAAGCATTGATAAAAGAGAGAGAGAGAGAATCCATGTCTTTAATAAATAAATAAATAAATAAATAAATAAATAAATAATTTCATTGTGAAAACCAAAAGATGTGAAAATATTTTGAAACCACCTTTGTGCTGAATCGTCTCTCATTAGTCAACACCTGTAGGTGATTTTCTTCCTTTTCTTCTTTTAAAATAATGTCAGAATGCCTTCTAGGGAAGACCAGGGTGTTTTTTTCCCCCTGTGTGTTTTTTCTGAATGCACAGTACAGCATTTCACAACCTTGTAGATTTTTATTTTGTTTTGTTTTATTTTTTAAACCCTGCCAACAACAACTCTCATGATCTCACCATTGTGAATCTTGGAAGCTTCCCAGACATCAATGGGAATTGCCAGAGGTGGGGTGGAGGCTGCGATTTTCAGGTTGGAGTCTACCGAAAGGATTTTAAGCGGCTTTGCGAACCCTTTAATTAGTTCTTTTTTCCCCTGTACATCCAAAATGTTATTACCTTTAATGGAATAATTGTTGGAATCTACACCCTGCTAATGAATGTTAAGAGAGTTCTTTGAAGTGGAGAAGAAGAATGTTTATGCAAGACATTCATCTTTATCTTGACATCATCCCAAATAATTTATTGTGGTAGAATCCAAGGCAATATTTGCTTTAAACTAAATTGGAGTAGGAAACTCTGTTGCAAGCCCCCTTTTAAAATCTGCCTGCATAGCATGTTAATAATTTCCCCCCAATGGATTGTTGATTAATTTTTCCACATGCCATTTGACAGTAATTTAGGGTAGGGATTTAAATATCACAATTTTGGACTTCTCTTTTCAAAATCAGGTCCAAAATGTCTTGTCCATTATGCTGACTTGTTGTTGAATTGCTGTTGTTGTATATCTTTAAGTGTTTTCTAACTTATGGAGACCCTAAGGTTTTCATGGAGTTTTCTTGGCAAGGTTCACTCAGAGGAGGTTTGCCATTGCCTTCCCCTGAGGCTGAGAGGATGTGACTTGCCCAAGATCACCCAGTGGGTTTCCATGGTTGAGCTAGGAATTGAACCCTGGTTTCCAGAATCCTAGTCCAGCAATCAAACCACTATACCACATTGGCTCTCAGGGGCTGTTAATAGTGTATCTATTAACATATCTCCTTGTTGCAAAAGCATACCCTCCAGTACATTACAGATGAAAACCAGGACACGCAGATGTGACTAAGCACCATCAGAGTTTGGTCAAGATGACAAAAATTATTAATGAGGTAGAACAGATAAGTTGAAGAGGGCTGCGGCAGTTTGCTTTTGCCAGAGCTGATTGGGAAGGGCAAGAATTCCTCCTCTCCTCTCCTTCCTGCTGAGTTAATGGCGTGGAAATTATTTTTTTGTACTTTGAACTTAGTTTGCAGCAACTGTAGTAAGCTGAGGACAAAGGGGAGATGACAGGCTATGACAGGATGACAGAGGATTGATTGTCCTGGCAAGACAGGGCAGTTGAGGGATGTGAATTTCAAGAACCTCAAAGGCTTTCTCTTGGTCCCATCACTCTCATGGACATACTTGGTGAGCACATATAAGAAGTGCTCCCAGATTGTATTTCATGAGAATCTAGGTTGATTCCCTCTCTGTTCCTATAATAGGGTTTTCATGGCAAGGTTTGTTCAGAGGAGGTTTGCCATTGCCTTCCCCTGAGGCTGAGAGGGTATGACTTGCCCAAGGTCACCCAATGGATTTCATGTTTGAGTGGGGAATTGAACCCTGTTCTCCAAAGTTGTAGTCCTACACTCAAACCATTATGCCACATTGGCTTTGAGTGGAGGGAAACTGCCATCTTGGCTAACGGTTAGGGATTCTGGGATCTGAAGTCCAAAATATCTGGAAGACCAGAGTTTGAGAATCACTGCTCTAGATGGTGTTCAACTCCCACCAGCCCCAGCTAGTATAGCCACTGGTGATGGAAGCTGGGAACTACAGTCCAACAATCTCTCAAGGGACATAAGTTCTAGAGTAGGAGTGGAAAACTTTGGCCTTGGTAGATGTCTTTAGGCTTCACTTTGCACACTTCTTAGCCACTGTCTCTACTGGCTAGGGCTGGTGGGACTTGGGTAGTCCAAGGACATCTATAGTTGTCCATTTCTGCTCTTGACTGACCAAGACACATCATTCATTGCTGAGCTAAGCAGAAATGTGTTGACATGAACTGGAATATCTCACACTTAAGTTTTGTGGGAGTCAGCTTTATTCAATCAAAGGCACTGCCCTCCATGATGGATTAGAAAGATGTAGAAAAAGAGGAAACCAGGTTGTTATTTTTTCATCGCCCACCTGCTACACATGAACTCATTCAGTGAATGAATGCTGACTTGGGAAAATACGTTGCTTGAGACTCCTACTCACACAGACGGTTTCCTTAAGATCCTTTTCTGATAGATGCCACCAACTTGGTTCAACTTGCATGCCTTACCAAGGGCAGGGATAAGTGGTTGTCCTATTTACCAAGAATTTCTGGAGTCATACGAATTTCTCCAAGGGCATGTGACAAATCCAAGGTTGGGTGGAGTTTTCATTCTAAAGATTAAGATAGGGAAGGATGGTGAACAAGAGCCCCAGATTAGTGAAAAAATAAACAAATGTCCAATTAACTGGGGTAGGATAGAGATAATAGATCAAATAGAACATTGGGAAATAATTAAATACTAAAGTGGAAAGATGTACACCTCATATCCTGTGGTCTGCCCTATGAAGTGTATAAAAAGACATGGTAGCGCCTGTCCATTTCACAGAAGCTTCTCTTGGCTGTCTTCTCTTCGTTTCTCCACTTCAGAGAACAAGGTAAGGACAATTTCATTGAGGACTTCTCTTCATAGAGCTGCCTTCAACTTTGTGGTGAGATACTAAGGGTTACTTGATGGCTGCCTCCTTTGGATGTAAGCCTACAAATAAGCTTGAGAGAAAGGGAGAACTTTGATCAAACCAGGTAGGTTTTCATAGGGGTCTGAAATAAGGGAGGACATCTAGTTTGATGCTATACCTCTTTAGAAGATGGTGGCAGGCTCAGTCTCTTGGTTTAGTGCAGGGATAACCAAGATATGGCCCTCCAGTTGTGTTTTTGGGTTTTCTGCACCCCTCACTACTGTCTATGTTGGCTAGGACTAATGGGACTTGCAGTCCAGAAACCCTTTCATACTACACATTTATAGTACTATGATTCCACTTTAGCAGCTATGGCTGCATACTATGGAATCTTGACATTGTAGTTCCAGGAGCTCTCTAAATGTTTTAAATGTCCTTCCTGAAAGTACAAATCCCGGGATACCATAGGATTTTACCATGGCAGTTAAAGTGAAAGCATGGTGCTACAATTATATAGTGTGAAACAGCCCATAGTCCAGAGGATCTCAGGGTACAGGACTGAGAACACCTGAGCATCTGAATAGACAGTGTGGAAGAAGGTAGACCAGTGCCTCAAAATTCCCATTTCTTTGTATGTGTACTTAGTATAATAGTTGCTGGAAAAACTGTCTTCAGGAAAAGTCTGATGCATCTAGTTCAGAGATTCTTAAGCTGGACCTCTGAGTATTTTGGACTTCAGTTCCCAGAAGCCCCAGCCAACTTGATCAACAGTCAGGGAGCTGATGTACAAAACATCTTGGGAAACACTGATCTAGTTGGTCACTGTAGAAAACAGGATGCTGAATGTGGGATTCAATCCAATTCCCCTTTGTCTAGACTGCCATTCTATCACACACTTACCTGGAAACATTTCCTACTGAGGTCAGCTTATGTTGTAACATACTGTAAGTCATGAAGCAGATCTCCAGGAATCCTTTCTAACTACACAGTTATAGCAGTATGATTCCACTTTAACTGCCATGGCAACCTCCTGCAGAATCCTGGAATTGGCAGTTTAAGGAGGAATATTTAGCATTCTCAGCCAGAGAGATCTAGTGCCTCATCAAACTACAGCCCTTAGATTCCATAGGATGTAACCATGGCATTTAAATTGGAATAGTAATGCTGCAATTCTGTAATGTGAAAGGACCCCAGGTACTCCAAAGGATAAGCTAGTATCCACCTTCTTTTTTTTCATTTTTTAAGGGAAATTTCAAAATATGTCCATTTCTTAGAAATGGGGAAGAATTTATATGCGAAAGAATGGAAGCCAAAGGAAGAGCCAGTTATAATAGAGTGGTGTTATATGACTTCATGGAAGCTGACAAACTAAGCAGCCTAATTGGAAATGAACCAACAAAGAAATTTAAGCATGACTGGTCAAATTTATTGATGGATTATAAGCAAATTTGGGGGAGAGGAAAATGTCTTAGGAGTAGAAGAGTAGGACTAGAGAGATATGAATATTTCACATACAATGTGAATTTGGCTTACACACTGTAAACCACTTAGAGACTGCTTAGTTCAGTATAAAGCAGTATAGAAATGTAAATGCTATATATGTATCTATATCTATAACTATAGCTATTGCTACACACACACACACACACACACACATACATGAACAAAGAATATGCAATGTTGTAAAACAGTGTGTAATGTGAAAACATGAAATATCAAAAGGGGAGAAGAGAAAGCAATATTAAAGAATAATATTAATTAATAAATAATAAAATTAATTATAATTAAGTAATAAATTACAGACTCATTCAGGTAGTAAAGGGTAGGAAGTAATTTTATTGATTTCTTTTAAAACATATGTGTTTGACTGAAAGATCATTTATGTTGGTGAGCATAACTGTGTATATATGTTTTTAAAGAACATAAGACAAGAACAGTCATAATTATAATCATACTACCACTAGTATTATTAACAATAATAATAGAAATGAGGAAGAATTTCCTTTCAGTTTATTTCTGAGATAAATTTACCAGATTTTCAGAAATTTCTTCATATTCAGGATCCTCTGAGGCTGAGAGAATGTGATCCCCACCCCACCCCACCCCAGAAGTTCAGCTTCTTGAAACTTGGCTTGTTAAGACTTGTCTAGTTTTCTCCCTGTGAATCTGATGGGTTCAATGGGTGAAAAAATAGCGTTCCTTCTCAACAGAGACTTTGCTCTTCAAGGATATGTAAGAGGAGTAACTGGTTCCTACATTCCTCGGGAGAACCACATTGCATTTCTCAAGCACCACACCTTGGTGCTAATGAATAAGAATCCTGTTATTTTACATCAGTTAAGAATCTTGCCCTCAAGGTCCCATTTTGATCAAATTAAAAAGGAATGGCCACTTATTCATAAGTATGGTTTAGTTTGCCTCTCAGCTCTCAAACCCAGTGATGACCTCTTTGATTATACAGCACACAACATGTTTATGAGATGAGACTGTAATGCATAGAGAGTGAACATAATGAATACTGAATGCTATTTCTGTGCAGTAGTGGATGATATAATTATCACCTTGCATGATCAGGATCATCTAATGTTCTCCCTCTGACAAGAGACTATTAGATGGGAAACCCAAAAGTTGACTGATGTCCAATTTGAGATTTCCCACCTAGATTTCTTTCCAGCAGGATGGTCTATCTGCAGTGGAAGAATTAATTTGGTAGGCATAGCTATATACAGTCTTTTATCGAATGCTATCTCCCATCCACAGTCCAAAACAGAGCTTGGAAGAAGCTAGTTCTAGGTAACTACAGTGGGCCCTTGGTATCTGCTGGGTTTTATTTCCAGCCCCCCACCCCCCCTGGATATCAAAATATGTGGATGTTCAAGTTCCATTATATGCAATGTGGTAGTAAAATGGTATCCTTTATATAAACTATGATGAATATGCCTACCACTATTTGAGGAGGTAGTGGTTTTTTTTTTTATTACTTTCATTGTCATGGGATGTTTGGTTTCACCAATTGAGGGACACCACATGATTTAAGTGCTGGCTTGAGCTGTGTCTGAATGGAAAAAAAAGAGATCCCCCCCCAATGCAGTTGCATTGAATGGATACATGTTTGTGGTAGAATGGAAGTAGGGGCACCCTTTGGTGCTCTAATTCCTTAGCAAAATGGGAGAGCTCTGGACAGAATCCTATTGGTGGTCCCCAACCAAAGTAGTCCTATTTGAATCAATGGAATTTATCTAAGTGTTGATTCACAACAGTAATTGATTCAATGGATCTAGTTGAGATTTACCAATAGGAATGAGGTCCCCATATCATCACCAAAGAAACCCAGTGATGGAGACTTAGCTAAGGGAGTGACAAAAAATATTATTTCACACTACGCGGTTATAGCTTTATGATCCCACTTTAATTGCAAGTGCTGCATTTTATGGATTCTTGGGGTTTGTATGTGAGGAAGCACCAAAGCTCTTTGTATGGGAATTCTAAATATTTCATGAACTACAACTCTACAAATTTCATAGGATGGAGCCAGAGTAATTAAAATGGAACAAAGTCCTACAACTGTGTATTGTGAAAGACCCTAGTCAACCAATGGTCTTCACAGATTATCAGGTGTGGTGAACCCAACTTCTCCCACCTATCTTGGTCCATCATAGGTTGATCTAGCATGTCCAATGGCCTTCTAAGTACTCTTTGGAACCAATTAAACATCTCCTCCCTGGTGTTTGTCTTTCAGGTTTGACTCCATCTCCCAGACATGGCTTTCTTCTCTCAGTCTTCCTGTGCCCCATCCTGCTCCATCCCATGTTCTAGACCTTCCATAGGCATTGGCTCCTGTGGTGTCAGTGGAGGCTTTGGCGGTGGCTCTGGCATAGTTGGATACGGTGGTGGCTCTGGCCTGGCAGCATCAGCAGCCCACCTTGGGATCCTCCCTGGTGTCACCCCATCTTGTGTCAACCAGATCCCACCATCAGAAGTAGTGATCCAGCCATCTCCAGTTGTGTTGACCATCCCAGGACCCATTATGACCTCCAGCTGCCAGCCCTTGGCTGTTGGAGGCTATTCACCATGTGCATCAGGAGGTTATGGCTCTGGTGGTTATGGACTGGTGGGTTCTGGAGGTTATCTTGGTGCTGGCAGCAAGGGTTTTTTGGGGTCAAAGCGTAGATCAAGTATCTGTGGACACCCCTGCTAAGTGCTGAGGAGATGGTCCACAGAACTTGGAAGAACCTGGAAAGCCGTGACATGAATCCACAGCTGGATTTTTCAGAAATGCTGAGCTCCCACAGTTTCAAATGGAAGCTGAGAGTTGTTCAGCACTTCTGATCTCTTTGACACTGTGCACTTTCCCTGTGATAATGTCTGTTTCTAGCTCATGTGTGTCTCCCAAAGTACCAGCAGTCTCTTCTGTATGATTCCCTCATACAGAATGATAGATGTAGATGCTATCACAAAAGACAACACAGAATGTAATGCACCCCTTCCTCACCAACCAACCATGCTGGCTAAGTTATGTTGCTGTGTTTTATGCAATTTCTTAGCAATTCATATCATTTTCTGTATCGTCCCTCTTCTCCCCACTAATAAAGCTTTTATTGCATACAACTTTGACTTGTCTCTTCTCTTGAGGAAAGCAACTGAAATGTCTAAATATGTCTAAGATCCAGTCTGGTGTAGAACACATTGCTTTGGGGAAAATGTCAGGATTTTTTCCATGACATATCATGACATACTTGAATATGTATCTTCATGGTCACTGTGTAAGTGTTCAGCACATTCTCCTCCAGCTTAATCTACTGATCTGCCACCACCACCACTTCCACCTATGACCATTTAGTGAGTAGGGGAATATAGGGAAAGCTGAACAGTGCCTGACTGTGTATCAACAGCCAGCTAAAGAAGAAAAAAGATATCCTCTTGGACCACCTGGGGCAGCTTTGGAGGTTTTGGAAGACAATGTCATCTTCCTATGACTGACTGCTGAAACATAGCCAACCATTGACAGGACTGTTCCATTCCCACCCAGTAAATGACCAGGAGGAGGATGTTCCAGTTGCAGATTAATAGGTTAACAGTGTAGGGAGGGAAAGAGAGAAAATAGTTATGTGGTGCAGTTTCTTGCTCATGCTTCCTAACCATTTGTTCAATTTGTTTTGGACTTCAGCTCCCAAAAGCCCCAGCCAACTTGCCCAAAAGTCAGGAACTATGGAAACTGAAAATCCAAATCATCTGGAGGACCCGAGGTTGGGGATCACTCTAGGCTCATGTTTGGATGTTCAGCTTAGTTCAGCAGTTCTCACCTTTAGCCTAAGGAGGGCAATATAGGAGCTATTCTCCAACTTCTGTTTCTTCCCATGACAGGTTCCTAAAGCTCTTAATCCTTATCTTATCAGATTTTCTGTTTCCCTCCTCTACAAAGCACAACTAATACCTTTAGTTGGCCTTCAGGAGAGGCAGTGCTAATTCCCCTATCCCACACAGACTATAATTTGCTTCGTAACTTCCCTGAAGCAATTGGAGAGCCTTACTCAGAGGAGAAGGGCCACGCTCAACTTGAAAAACTCTCCAACACTTAAGTATATATTTCTAGAATGGCATTATTGTAGAAGAGCCACCCATCTGGGTGGCCTGTCCCTGCTCTTTGCCTGTGGCATGTAGATGAATGGGAAGAATATTTTAAAACATTAGAAAATTTGTTGAAAAACATGTTTTTCAAGTATTGGGAAGAATTTTGGACTGATGAGAATTTTTGCCGTCCTGAACTTAGTTTGCACAAAATTCACACTTGTTTGATTTGCACCAAAAACAGCATTTTATGTGCAAGAAGACTATTATTTTTTTTAAAAAATTTATGCTATTATTTTCTGTGCAGGAAAAAAAAAAAACTGTTTTGCACAGAATAAGTCCTGAATTGTGAGTAGAGTTCAAAACTTGTTCAGTTTTCAAAGACTTTCTCGCACCAGGAAGAAAATAGCGAAAATTCATGACGAATTGCATCCGTACATATAGGATATCTTTAGAGATATAGCCAGAAGGAAGGAATGATGAAAGGAAGGGGGGGAGGAAGGAAGGAAGGCACATCTTTATTTAGCTCCGTCTTGAGGAAGGAATGTGGCAGATAGCTATAATGGTAATCTGAATGGATTTATATTCTGAGAGAGAAAGATGGAAATAGATTCTTTACTGCCAGCCAAAGAGGAAAGGTATCCTGGCTCAAGCAAGCATTGTTATTACCCACTCTTGTCCAGCAAGTAGGTTTCAAAAACTGCCTGGTTTTCAAAATCTTTCTCACAATGGGAAGAAAATGGCTAAAATTAGTTGGTGCTTCCTTCAAGAAGGAACTTAGGCTACTGCCACACTGCAGAAATAAAGCAGCTTGACATCACTTTAACTGCTGTGATTCAATGCTATGGAATCATAAAATAACTACAGTTTTTGTAGTTTCATGAGTTATTTAGCCTTCCCCATCAGAGAGCTCTGGTGTCCCACCAAATTTCAAAACCCAGGATTCCATAGCATTGAGCCATGTTAGTTAAAGCGGTATCAAACTGCATTAATTCTGCAGTACAGATGAAGAATTACATCTCTAGTTCTCCTAATCTCCAAGCAAGAGCTATACAAAAGGTTCAAATAAGAGATATAGGTAAATCCCAGTGAGTCAATGGATGGACTCTAGACAGGACTAACAACAGGATTTATTTCCAATGTTATTCAGCAATCCATATTGAGTATAAGATAGGAGGGGGGAATAAATCCAGGACCAATTATTACAATGCAGAAAAATATGATCCAGTATGGTGGAGTGGTTTCACTATGACTCTGGAGGTTTTTGATTTTCCACTTGGACATGAAACCCACTGGGTGACCTTAGGCAAGTCACATGCTCTCAGCTTCAGAGGAAGGCAAAGGCAAACCCTTCTGAACAAATCTTGACAAGAAACCCCATACTGGGGTCTCCTTCCATAAATCAGAAATGACTTGAAGGCATACAAGAATGACAACAACAAACACAATATATAGCAGCACATAGAGAAAATAAGAAGACATCGACTGCAATAGATTTTGGTTTTAATCTGTGTTTTATTATTAGCCATCTGGAATGTTTTATTTTGGCAGAAATGTGATATATACATCAATAAATTCAACAATCAAATCATGTTACAGCTGACTAACAAACTCTGAGATCAAGTGGATGAAGGTGAATGTCTACTTCTCTTGTCTTATTCTATTGAAGCCATCTTTGATCCTATGATTCTATGAAAAGCAACTGAATTTGTGGAGGTAGACAACGACAACACACATCTCAAATAAACAAATCCCATTGCACATGAAGAAATTAACACCTGGGTCTGGTCTCTGCAGAAGGTGGGCAGATGCTGAACTTCCAATTCTATGATTCTGTGCTTCTGTGATATGAATTCATCTCAGGGTTAAGAGGCTCCTCACTGTTCTGGTCACCTTGAGTGAATTTGGATATAGCAAGGAGATCTAAAGGTCATAAATGAATATTTTGGTGCCATGACCATATGATTCAGAAGTGAAGATGTGTAAGCACTTGGGAAAGTTGCTTTTTTGGGGACTGCAATGCTCTAAATTCCTAGCCAACATGGCCAAGTTACATGCTTGTGATGCAAAAACATGATTTTTTTTCTCCACCAAAAATAATGTATGTTGTGGAAATGCTATTTCCTATAAAAAATATTGCTTTCTGTACCAACAACAAAACCCAAGGGGGAAAAATAGAAATTTTGCATAAAATAAGTTCTAAGCTGCATGTTTCTCAGGATTCTTTTTGTCAGATTTTAAGAAACATGTTTTTCAACGATTTTTTAAAACTTGGTGGTTGTCTGCCTCCAAATCCTTTCCAAGGTAGGAGAAGCTATCACAGAATTTTCTTGGCAAGATTTCTTCAGCGGGGGTTTGCCTTTGCCTTCCTCTTAGGCTGAGAGAGTGTGACTTACCCATGGTCACCCAGTCGGTTTCCCTGGTCTCTAGTGTGCAAATCAGTATACCATGTTGGCTCAAGAAGACAATGCAGTGTATTAAAACCAATACTGTGTTGAGTTTTTGTATGTGAAGAACTTACCTGCATAGCCTTTCATGCACAGCCTTTTTGGATTGCTGTTAAAATTCAAAAATAAAAGATAAACATGAAAAACATGGTCAGCATGTATGAAGATGGCTGGATCACCGATGCTGAGATTTAGTTGTTACATGACAGCAATGCTCTGAGCAGTGTGCCAAGGCATCTAGCTGATGTCGCACTGCCAAAGCTAAAGGCTCCAAAACCAATTACCTTGTATTTAACATCTAACATTGCTGATGCCAGGGCTGATGCCACCTTGCTTGACTCCAAAAAGAGCTCAGGTGGAACAAGGTAGTTCAGCAAAAGGTGCCATGCAAGGAAAGGAAAAATGTAGCAAAACATGCCTGAGTTGGTGCTGGAGGTAAATCGGAAAGAACACACTACAAAACAGGCATGTTAAGGTGACACTACATTAGAACAAGATGCCATATTTCTGGTAGGTTGTGAAAATGACAATTCCTTTATGTATTTATGATACCAAATTATTCTCCTTCCTCTCTGGAATGGCAAGAGTTCTAAACTCAACTCAGGCAGGTTTTCCTACCTTCTTCCTTTCCCTACCTGCCATCCTTTGCAGGCAAGGGTCTAATTTGCAGAAATAATGCAGTTTGATACCACTTTAACTGCCATGGCTCATTCCTATAGAATTTGAGGATCTGTAGTTTGTTGGGGCACCTGACCTCTCTGATAGAGAAAGCTAAATATCTCACAAAACTACAAATCTCATCATTCCATAGCATTGAGCCATGGCAGTTACCATGTAGTAAATTCCACTAAGTCAATGGATGATGAGGATGAGGATAAAGATGAGGATGAGGGTTACAGGTTGAGTTTTCCTTATCTTAAAATGCTTGAGACCAGAAGTGTTTGGAATTTTGGATTTGGATGCATTTGCATCCATAATGAGCTACCTTGGAGAGTGGACTCAAGTCTAAACACAAAATTCATTTAGGTATCACCTACACCTTTTACACATAGGGGTCTTCTCTTCCATAATGCACTGCGGGAAGATGTGGGAGAGGGCTTTCTCTGCTGTGGCCCCCTATTTTGCAGAATAACACACACACTCTTTTTGAGAACTGGTTGTTGTTGTTGTTGTTAACTTTATATCCTCACCTTTGTCCGAAGACTGGGGCTCAAAGTGGCTTAAACATACAGAAGGTTAACATGAAAGCTGAATTAACCTATAAAAACCTGCACTTTAAGGAGACTCAAAAAGTGAAGCAATACAATGGAAAACAATACAGAACTGGTTAAGAAGGGCTTTCGGTTCTGAAAGGCTGTTTGCAGTGTCATGTTAAAACATGAAATTCTGCACCAGCCACATAGTCACAATGTCATGGCTATGACCTGCCTTCCAAAATTTGACTCTCGAAACCTGCTCTAAAAGCCAACCAGTTATACTAAGGGACAAAGTTCTGTGGCATTGGTGGATTGGGCCCTGAAGGTGATGCATCCAACCATCACCCCAGTTATGGATGTGTGTACACCAGAAGAAGAGACCAGGAGAAGGGTCATCTTGAAGCTCCTTGGCACATCACTGATTAGAATGGAACTGGATGTGTCATCCTTCAGCACCCTGCCCTCCAGTGCCACAGAACCCCTTTCCTTGCCTGCAGCTGCCTGGATTTAAAGGTGGGTTTTGGGTGCATTTTAATGATCATGGCAATGGTGCGATGATCATAAATATGAACAGGAAACAGTGATGCAGTCTTGACTTATAACATCATAACTGACTAACAGGAGGCAAGTCCTGGATGCAGCCGACTAACAGGATTCAAGACTAACAGGATGCAAGTGTGCAAAGGAATCTTATGGCAAAGGTCTCAAAGACTAACTGAGTGAAAGACTTTGCAGCCTAATATTGCATAGACTTGGGATGCATCTGTACTGCAGAAATAATGCAGTTTGACACCACTTTAACGGCCATGGCTCAATGCTAGGGAATTCCGGGCAGTGCAATCTTGTGAGATGTTTAGCCTTCTCTGTCAGAGAGTTCTGGTGCCACAAAAGAACTGCAAATCCCAGGTTTCAATAGAATTGAGCCATGGCAGTTAAAGTGGTGCCAAACTGCATTACTTCTGCAGTGCAGATGCAGCCTTGATCTGCTTCCTCCCTGCATCCGAGGAAGTAGACCAAGTCTATGAAAGCTTATGCTACAACTTCTATCACATATTCAGTATCAAAGGTGCTACAAGGTCCCTTTGCATAATATTTCAGACTAACAAGGCTTTGTCCCTGCATTTTACTAGGACACAAGTCATAGATTTTTATTAAAGCCATTGGGGCTGAGTCTACTTTGTCCAAAATATATGTGTACATGCTTAGAAAAGGCATTGATTTTCTTAAAGCTGTTTTTATCATACTACATTGTTTAATACATTGTAAAGCTGCTTGAATTATTTCATTTTTTTTAAAAAAAATCTGAAATATTTTAAACTGTTCCAGTTGATCCCATGATGTAGTAGTAGAAGTAGTAGTAGCAGCAGTAGTAATATTAATGTTAATAATGCTGGAATAATGCATTATTTAGAGGGGAAGAAAACATACTCTCACATTAATTTATACTCTAAAGGTGTGACAGCAAGTAAGATCGCATAATAACAATAGCATTACAGCATAAAAATGATATATAATGAGACCACACAGAGATGGAAATCACAACCCTGTAATATTCAAACAACATCTAAGTGAGATCAGGCAATCAGATATAAATTAACAGCATCACTCAACAACACAATTAAATTAGCGGAAATGAAGCATTACCCCAAAGCTAACTGGGATAATAATAAAAAGAGAGATTTACATACCCCATAAAGACTAGTATAGTTCATTACCGATGATATTCTAGGGGCAGAACCAGCATAGTGTTTTGAGCATTTGGACTATGATTTTGGGAGACCTTGGGTGAGTCACACTCTCTCAGCCTCAGAGGAAGGTCCTAGCAAACCCCCTCTGAAAAAGTCTTGTCCCATTATAGGGTCGCCATAATATGGAGATGACTTGAAGGCACACAACAACCGATCCAGTGGAGAAACCTCCACTGTAACCTGGACATTGTAAAGTTACTTTGGGAATTACCATTATAACCATTTTAATCTTAAAGGTGACACCAGGTTCCATTTCCCCCCACTTCCTGACTTCTTTTTGCTTTTGAGTTTTAACTTGTGGGAATTTCTGTTTCCAGAATTCTCCATGTTTGAGGATTCTGGGATGTATCATCTCGAAAGGGAAATTTTCCCAGGCTTTGTCTATAATGGGTACTGGCCTGGGACTGGAACTTTGGGATTCTTTTCGAATTCTGTGGCTTCAACGTATGGAATCCTGAAGGCCGTAGTTTGCTGTGGCACCGGAGCTTTCTGAAAGAGAAGGCTAAATATCTGTCAAAAGTACAAATCCCAGGATTCCATAGCATGGAGCCTTAGCAGTTAAAGTGGCATTAAAATGCATTAAATTTGCAGTACGGATGCAGCCTGATTTTGTAGTGTGTATACAGCCCTAATCTACTCTATTTGGGACTAACTAAATGGATTGTATATATCCCCTTAGAGATGAAAATCCTACATTGTCCAGGATAACCTAAGAGTTCCACAGGTGAAACATGTCTAGGACACCCACTCACCACAACCTAGGGTTCATGATTTTGATGTGATCTCTCCCTTGAACATCCATTCCATGGCTGGCGGAGAACAAGGGGAGGAGATCAGAGAGGCATAAGGCTATGCTGCAAAGCCAGAGGTAAAATAATAACATCTTTCACCAACAAGAGCTCAGCAGATGGCATAATCAGTTTGCATCTGGCTCTTGGTCGTAGCCAGATGTTTCTCTCATCCTATCCCCTGGTCTCAACTAGCCATGAAATAGCTATTCAGGAAAAGCTATCACAGCAAAAACCATGAGTCCTGTGTGGGTTGTTTTTTGTAGAGAGTGGAATACTGACTTACATAATGGCCAAGAAGATGAAGCAGATGAAGGAGAAGGAGAAAGAGAAGGAGGAGAAGCAGAAGAAGAAGGAGAAGCAGAAGCAGAAGCAGAAGAAGAAGAAGGAAGAGGAGGAGGAGGAGAAAGAGAAAGAGAAGCAGAAGGAGGAGAAGGAGAAGGAGAAAAAGAAGGAGAAAGAGGAGAAGCAGAAAGAGGAGAAGCAGAAGCAGAAGAAGTAGAAGTAGAAGTAGAAAGATGTGTAAGGTGTACTCACAGTTGCATATGTCACTAACAGGATGTTGGTCAACCTGTGACAAATTTTTCTCTTTGACACCAGTATGGGGATCTAGAGAGCAAGTGTAGCACAGTAGTTTGAGTATTGTACTAGGACACTGGGAGACCAGGGTTCAATTCCCCTCTCGGCCATGGAAACCCACTGGGTGACCTTGGGTGAATCACGCACTCTCAGCCCCAGAAAACCCTGTGATAGGTTTTCAGATAGGTCACCATAAATTCTAAATAACTTGAAGGCACACAACACAAAACCGGAATCTAGCTGGGACTGAAAAAAACCCTTTGCACTAGCTAACTTGTTCCCTGATTCCTGCTTCAAAACCTCCAAAGAGTTGAGTTTTCAGGAAAGTTGTAAAAGAAAAGATAGAAAGAATGTGAATGGAATGGGACTTACCCAACTCTTTGGAAAGTCCAAATGAAGAGAGGTCACTAAGCACTGAAAGAGACTGAGGTTTTTCAGTATGTTGTGTAGCACTGCAGCTTTTATATCCTTCTGGAGGCAAGTGGAATGGGTGTGAGACATACCCTTACCCTGAGGATTTAATTAATTCACAACCTGTGCTTTTAAAAAAATTATCTGTCTTTTCACCTTTGATGGAATAATTGCATGTTATAGTTTACCAAGTGCCATTTAATTTCAGCAACGCTACTAATTTCAGTTCCACCCCATCCTCTTTTCTCCCCTTTACACTTTAATTTTGCTTTTGTTTATCTCATGGTTTCAAGTTCTCAGGGTTTAAAAACTGGCCTCAAGAGGGTTACATCCTGCCTGGCCTTGGGCAAAAGGATATGCATCAAACTGACGATGCAGCTGAAATTTTCTGAGAACCGAATACACAATCCGGATCCCACCCACCGAAAATTCAGGCAATTTTGACATGACAGCAGAAGTGGATTTACTAACCGGGGAAAAAAAAATCTATGTACTCATCTCTTCTGGGAATGCTGACACAAAGGATTCTTCAAGTGTTGACAGATTGTTCTAGTACTGCCTGGGCTTCCCTGAAACATGTGACATGGGTTCGGGCATCCATCATTATTTGTGTTCTGTGGGTTCATCTACACTGGAGAATAAATGCAATTTGACACCACTTTAAATGCTGTAATTCCATCCTGTGGAACTTACACTGTGTAGTTTTACAAGGTCTTTAGCCTTCTGTGCCAAAGAGTTCTGGTGCCTCACAAAACTATCAACCCAAGGATTCTGTAGGATGGAGCCATGGCGGTTAAAGTGGTGCCAAACTGAATTCTTTCTACAGCATAGATTTACCCAATATTTCATTCATTCTGAAAGAAAGAGACTCACTGGATTGAAACAAAGGGCCTTCTGCTTCAGAATCCTCCTTCCAATGGTGGTCAATGACCTTAGCCAACACTCTTAGTCAGGGGTAGGCAACCTTTCTCCTTTAAGGGCCGAGGGACTTCAGCTCCCAGAATCCTAGGAGCTATTGGCCAACATGGGACTATTGGCCAACATGGCTGAGGTTTCTGGGAGCTGAAGTCCCTCGGCCCTGCTCTTAGTTGTTCAGTTTCTAGTAACTCCTACTCAGTGGTACACCACTTATGAACCCTTGTTTATTGGATTTATATCATGTCTTTCCATTCAAGAGCTCAAGACAGTGTCCAAGAATCTTCATTTTCAGATGTAACTATGATTTCAGAGCTTCAACACTGTAGCTACATCTGGCAATGCTCTCAGTGGTTGCTCCTAGTATCAGATTTAGCCACAATAAGGGAATCCTAAACAAGAGGAGAGTAAGGAGTGGGACGTAACTCTTTGAGGTTTCTACCTCCAACAAAGGCAAAACTTTCTTTTGGACTATAATTGGCTGAGTTGTACTTATGCAGCCCCTAAAAGGCATTCCAGATGTAGCAGTGCAGAGACTTCTGGAGAAATTTCAGGTTTTCTGCCTAAGAAAGGGGTCTGTGGTTTCACAAAAGACAGAGACACCCTGGATCTCAAGAGGAGCTACTTTACTGCGGCTAACATTTAAGTTTCACTGTCTTTTGTCTGGGTCCAAACATGACCAAGAAGGGATTGGCCTTTGCCTGTATTGAGATTTCTCCAGATCAACTGAACTGTAGCAGAGACAACATCTAATACAAAATGTAGGCCTATGGCTCCAACACATCCCTTCCCCCCCCCCTTTTTTTCTTTCTCCTGTATGTTTTTTTAAAGCATCTATTACCTGAAAAAGAAGTGAGTGGAGCTTCAAAAGCTTCCATCATATGTTGTGCATTTTGGTTGGCCCATTAAAGATATTGCTATTTTGTAGATTTTGCAAGTTACTGTACTTTGCTGTATGGCCAACACAGCTACCCTGAATATATACTTTTTCCCTCTACATTTTGGAACTCCCTTCAAGGAAGCCAGTAGAAGGCAAAGACATTTTTTAAAAATTCAATCAGGTACTTAACACAGAAAGTTTTTGAAGAATGGACTTGTAAGGAGGGCTTTAAACTGTTTCCCAGAGAACCATAGACTTGGAAGACACCACAAGGGCCATCTAATCTAACCTCATTCTGCTATGAAGGAAGACACAACCAAAACACTCCTGATCAATGGCCATCTAGCCTGTACTTAAAATCCTCCAAAGAAGGTGACTCCACCACACTCTGAGGAAGCCATGTATCCCACATTTGGACAGCTCTTACCATAAAGAAGTTCTTTCAAATATTTAGGTTAAATCTCTTTTCCTGTAGTTTGAATGCATTGCTCCATGACCTAGTCTCTGAAGCAGCACACAGCAAGCTTACTCCCTCCTCAACACGACATCCATTCAAATATTTAAACATGGCCGTCATGTCACCTCTTAACTTTCTGTTCCCCAGAATAAACATACTCAGCTCCCTATGTCTCTTCTCAAAGGGTTTGATGGTTTCTAGACCTTCCACCATTTTGGTTGCTTTCCTCTGGACATGCTCCAGCTTATCAACATCCTTTTTCAATTGTGGGGCCCAGAACTGGACACAGTATTCCACATGAGGTCTGACCCAAGCAAAATAAAGTGGTATTATTACTTCCCCCGATCTAGACACTACGCTCCTATTGATGCAGCCTAGAATCGCATTTGCTTTTTTTTAGTTGCTGAATCACATTGTTGACTCAAGTTCAGCTTGTGGTCTATGAAGAGCACCATTTTAATTGCTTTTAATTTTAATTTTAAAAGTTTTAATTGCTTTTGCTTTGACAATTAAAATTTTTATCTTTTTAATTGCTTTCCCCCTTTTAAACTTTGTTTTTAAATTGCTTTGTTATTCTAAATGCTTTAGTTCCATTTGAATGTTCACATCTTCTATGCTTTTGACTTTATTCTTCCTGTGTTTTATTGCAAGCTGCCTTGAGTCCCAAGTTTGGGTGAAGGTGGGATGATTATCTTACATTCTCCCCAAAACCAACATCTTCACTCAGACAGCTCTTCACATGAAAGGTTTCCAAAGTGCTACAGATCAGGGCACTGTGGAATGACACCTACTGCGCTCTTCTTGTTGAGGACCATCTTAAAATGGGCAGCTGGAGAGATCCCTTGGCATCCCTTGGCATCCTTCTGCAACTTCTTAACTCAGTGTGCCTTGCAAGCCAGAGAGCACTACAGATGCAATTTCCAAGTACCCAATCTGCAATGCCTCAGAAACCCTTCAGCTGGGATTGAAGCCTGCCTGAAAAAGTAGTTTTGAGGGCTCATGTTTGGTCATTAATGACTGTAAACTTGAATCCTCAAAGTTACGAGACCATAAATTCAGATTATGATCTTCTAACTACTGAACCAGATGCCAGACTGCATATATATATATATATATATAAACACAGAGAGAGAGAGAGAGAGAGAGAGAGAGAGTGGGGCTTTGGTATATGTTTGGGTTTGGTTCCAGGACCCCCTGTGGATACCAAAATCATGGATGCTCAAAATCTATTAAATACAATGGCATACTAAAATGGTGTGCCTTATATGAAAAGGCAAAATCAAGATTTGTTTTTTTGGAATTTATATATTTTTTCAATATTTTCAAGCTATGGATGCTTGAATCCAGAGACAAAAAATCTGTAGATATGAAGGGCGGACTGTACTTCTCTCTCTTCCATTTTATGATCACAACATCCCTGTGTGGTAGGTTCATCTTGAGATTGGAGGTGGAGAGAGAGCAGTCTGCCTTGGGTCCAGATCATCTGAAAGATAAAGGCCTGAATCCCTGTTAGTAGTCCCACCTGGAGGATATTCAGACTGCTGCCACACTGCAGAATTAAGGCACTTTGACATCACTTTATGTCATGGCTCCATCCTATGGAATCTTGGGATGTGTAGTTTGTTGTGGCCCCAGAGCTCTCCGACAGAGGAGGCTAAATAGCTCATAAAACTCCAAATACCAGAATTCTATTGCATTGAACTGTGGTAGTATCAAACTGCATTAATTCTGAACTCCAGATGAAACAATAGGATTTCCTTAAATGTTGACTGACCATTAAAAAGTAATTCAATGGCTGTACTTGAGTTGGCTGTAACCAATAGGATGTATTTCCCTATCCAAGTTTTGAGATGTTTGGGCATGTTTTTCCCTTGGTCTCACCACCTTCATAAACATCTTAAGAGATGGTCTTATCAGTGATTGACCTCAAGCTGTGGAACCCTTTAATGGGAGGGTAGGGGCACATCCGCATTGTAGAAATAACACAGCTTGACACCACTTTAACAGCTGTGACTCCATCCTACAGAATCCTGGGATTTGGAATTTTGTGAGGCACCAGCAATCTTTGGCATATTTCTAAAGACCTTGTAAAAACTACAAACCCCACGTTTCCATAGGATGGAATTATGACAGTTCAAGTGGTGTCAACCTGCTTTATTTCTACATAGAATCATTGAGCGGAAAGGGAATTCATGAGCAGGATCTCCTGGTAGAACATCTCCAATAGGGAGCTGTCCACTCTCTTAATGAAGATGTCCAGAGAAGGAGATCTCACTCCTCTCATAAGGAATGGGTTCCATTGCCAAATCACTCTTACTGTCAAGACATTCCTTCTAATGTTCAATTGATATCTACCCTTCTGTAACTTCAAACCATTGGACCTGGTCCTATCCTCTGGGGCAGCAAATAATAAATCTGCCCCCTTCTCTCTGGGATGTTTAAAGAGTGCCACCATGCCACCTCAGTCTTCTCTTCATCAGGCTGAACATGCCCAGGTCCCTCAACCTTTCCTCATATGTTTTGTTCTCCATACCTCTTATTATTCTTGTTGCCTTTCTCTGAACCCACTCCAGCTTGTCTATATCTTTCTTAAAATGAGGAACTGAACTTATTACTCTAGATGAGGACAGATGAGGCGGGATATAGTGGGACTATTACTTCCCTCGACTTGAAAACTATGATTCTATTAAGGAAGGCAACATGGTCGACAACCACACAAAAGGCTGCTCCTTGTTACATCTACAGAGATGCTGTAGTGATGGACTTTCTGTTTTGGTAGTTAGTTGACCTAGTTAACCTTTGAGGCCCCTTCCATTTATAGATTATTCTATTTATATGCCCCCATTTATTTTAATCATAGAGCTCAATGTGGTGTACATGGGTTCCTCAGAAAAATGCTGATCTTAGTGTCAACCAGACCAAATTGGTTCAACTTCATGTGTCCCCATTAAACCATAGGTTGGATCTTGACAAAGTTGTTCATGATTACATTCCATTGAAATCTATGGGACACGTTGGCTTGTGTGACTGGCTTGATCGTATAGCATAGGGATCCAAATCTTTGTTTATCACCTTCCTTCACTCAAATGGAAATTATTTCTTACTGGTACTGGTAAATAGTGTTTTTGGGCCATTTTCAGTTCTTTTTTCACATATAAGACTTTAAGTGCTGTAGCTCCATCCTATGGAGTCCTGGGATTTCTAATTTTACAAGGTCTTAAGCCTGCTCTGACAAAAAGTGTTGGTGCCTCGCAAAACTGCCAATCCCAGGATTTGGAAGGATGGAGCCATGGCGGTATATAAATAAATTTTATTATTATTATTATTATGGCAGAAAAAGTAATGACAAACTGCATTCTTTCTACAGTGTAGATGCACTCAGAATTCCCAAATGTGAAAAATCTTGCAGTAGTTGATTATATTTCCATGGGGCGTCTTGATATGTCAAAATGTATTTCTTTTTTGGGGATGAAAAAAAAGATCAGTGCATAATTGTTACATTCCGGTTATAATCTTACTACAGTACATTTCTAAGCCAATGAAGAAATGAAGAAATTTATGTGAGTCAAAGACCAGAATATAAATAGTCTAGTAGCATATTAAGAATTTACAAGAAATTTGGAATACAGATAAAAATTAATTATAAATATCACCATTAATAGGTTTTTGTGAGTTTTTCGGGCTGTGAGGCCGTGTTCCAGAAAAATGTATTCCTGATGTTTCGCCTGCATCTGAGGTTGGCATCTTCAGAGAAATCACCATTGACATTATTTACCACTTGCCTTCTTAATCCAGTTTGGCAGGTATCAAATCCTATAGTTTGATACCTGTCAAAACAATCTATAAATTCCAAGAACACTCAAGTTATCAAAGTACAAGATTTAAACAAATTACATTCAGCATACAAAATTTGAGTCCATTGCTCAAAATTTTGCATTGAAAATATGAGTTGTAGAATTTGGAAAATGTTTGGGATATGTCAAATCACTGTGAGTAATGTTCTCAATGCCAAATTTCTCGTGGGGTGTTTTTGTTTCGTTTTGAATAAGAGAGATCTAAATTAAAATCTTCTTATCCAAGCATTGAAAAACGCACCGAATGCAAAATGCAGAAATGGACATTGACTTTGCTTGTGGGTTCCGATTCTTCTGCTGAATAGTTGGTTTCACTCACATGCCCTTCCTGTTTACCGGTAGTTTGAAGCCAAAGGGAAAGAGAAAAAGGAGTAAATATAGGGTGGAATTAAAGGAAGGCTAAAATATGTAAACTCAAGGAAGAGCTAATAGCAGAAAATGATAACAATTAGCAAAGGGTAGGATTGAGATATAGATCACAAACTAAGCTAAAATTAATGAAGTCCTCTGGCATAAATGTCATCTCCTGTCATTAACATGTGTCAGAAATGAGTATAAAAGGACGTGTTCCTCTCCCAGTTCTTCAGCAGCTTCTCTCACTCCTCAGCATTCAATTCTTTCTGCTCATCTTCCATCACTAGGTAAGTCCATTTTCATTCAATTTCAATCTTTTCAAACTACCTTTAGGTTTAGTAACAGAGAAAGAGTCTAGTTTATAGTCTAGCTTTTCTGTGTTTTCTACCAGCTTAGAAGCAGGTGTATTTCATCTCAAGGTGGAGCTGGAGTTGGGTCATAAGTGGATGTTATAATTTCCAAAGTTAGCAGATGAACAGTTCTAATATTTCTTCAACTCATAGGTCCTACAGACTATCCTAGCTGGAAATTTAGACTAGTGGAACAGAAATGAGGGAAGATGTAGGTCTTCTGGTGCCTCTTAACTGCAACCCAGTACTATTTTCCAGGCTAGATGGGACTTGCTCCCAATGACATCTGGAGGAACATGGGTTTCTCGGTCCTATAGAAGAGTTTAATCTCATCTTCTTCTTTCTCCCACACTGCATCATATATTTCTGGCTCTCTAGGTGCAAAATTAGACCATTCCTCCTCTGTGGGGTAATGAATCCATTCTGGGTTTTTGTCCAACTGTTACAAGAGGCATCTATGGTATCAACCTATTTTGTGGGTAGGTTGGAACACATTGGGGTTGGACTGGATGGCCCTTGTGGTCTCTTCCAACTCTATGATTCTATGATTCTATGATTCTAACTAAACTCCACTCTCCTGTTATGGAGTTTAACCCAGTAGTTCCCAAACCTGGTCCTCCATGTGTTTTGCACTTCAGCTCCCAGCAGCCCCAGCCTGCTTGGTCAACAGGAATCCTGGGAGCTGAAGCCCAAAACATCTGGAGCACTAACATTTAGGAACACGGCTTTAACATATTTTTTTTTTCAAAAAACTGTTTTAATTTGATGTTTTGTTTAATAACTTTTTAATGGGTGGGAGGGGTGGGGTTTGGGGTTGATCTTAATTGTGTTGTATTTTTATGTTGGAAGCCGCCCCGATTGCTATGCAGAGGGGCGGGATACAAATAAATTTTATTATTATTTTATTATTATTAAAATCAGGAGGATTTTCTCTATTTCTCTCCATGAGGGCACTGACTCCCTTTCAAAAGATTTTACCACCCTATATGAAATGTTCTTTCACTTCCCAATTTCTAGCATTGTGGTAACTTAAATCTTCATTTAGAAATGCAGTATAGGCATCCAGAGAAAAGTGACCAGCAAAATTCCCAAAGGAATGTGTAGGCAGAAAAAAGAAGAGCTCTAGATGCAATTGATTTTCAATGTCTCACCTTCTGCAATGCTAGAAATTTTGGGACAGAATTTTAGGAGACAGAATTCTTATTTGGGGGAGCAATGCCTTTGCAATGCTACACACATGTATCTCCATTGCCTTGACCAAGTCAAAATGCATGTTGTTGGGATGTTAGGAGAAGCCTCAGCAGGAGATCTTAACTGGCAAGCAAGTCCATATCTGGAAGAAGATAGAACTTAAGAGTATAGTGTATCTTCTTCTTTCAACTTTTCCAGCAGTTTTGGCATGACTCAAGAGCTACCCTTGGTGGAAAGGAAAGGAATTGCTTTTCAGTCCTCTTAGTTTTTTGCTGCAAAAGTTTTGCAAATTTCAGTGACAGTTTAATTCTAGTGCTTAATCACCAAATCTCTTGCTTCATTTTCTCACTATAAAAGTTGAGCAGCAACATTTTGATGGGAAATAGAAGGGGCTCCCATCCAGGTGGGAGAATGGAAGAAGTTGGGAGTTATGAGGCGGAGGTTCATTAAACACACAGTAAAAGCATTACGATATCTCTATGTTGGCATCACTATAGACAAATGGTGTCTATCCTCCATTGCCATAACCAGGGATTAGAAAAGGCAGAGTATAAATAAAATTGGCAATAATAATAAAAACAACCACCCCTACCTTGGATACACAGGTTGTTCTGCCCCCATTCATGTAGATCTATTGTAACAATTGGATTTACTTAGGCATTGACTCACCATTCAACAATTGAGTTAGCGGGTCTACTCTAGTTGAGACTAACTTATAGGATTGTCCTTTGGGTGTACTTTTTGCATGGAAATGTATAGGCAGTTGTCTTGCTAATTTTTTTTCCAATGGAGGTCTCCTTCTTTGGAGGTCTTTAAACAGAGGCTGGATGGCCATCTGTCGGGGATGCTTTGATTTTGAGTTCCTGCATGGCAGGAGGTTGGACTGGGTGGCCCTTGGGATCTCTTCCAACTCTATGATTTTATGATTTATTTACACATGACACTTAATGCATTATTCATTTATTTATTTGATTTGATTGATTCCCCCCCCCCCTTCTCCTGGCAAGGGACTCAAAGCAGTTTATCAAAAATCAAAATAAAGTCCAGCAAAAATCTTATTTACAAAAGTTTTTTTTTTTAAAAAGCAGGATTAAATGAACAACTCTATTTTAAAAGGAGAGAAGCAGTAGGAAGCATATTTAAAGCATAATTGAAAGATAAAAAGCACAGCAACCACATTCAAAGCACCCTCATGGCTTGAAAAAGAAAGAGATCAGGGGAGGGAACAGCTTATGTTCCTGTGGAGGGGAATTCCACAGCCAAGGGACAGTCACTGAGAAAATGCTTTTTAAAAAGTGTGCCCATTGTGCCTTGCAGATGTGTCAGTTCTTAAAATGAAGCATACTCCTGCTTGCAAAGACTCTCCAGAGCAGACTATCCACTCATTTATATCTTACACACAGGGGAGAACACTATTGCACCCCATGACTACAAGAGGTTTTGTGCAATTGTCAAGTCATTTGAATGACCTGGATCCTATTGATTAATCTCAAACAGAGCCATGGAACCAATGAAATTATCCTGCATTATGACTTACCATTCAACAGTTTGTTCAATGGGTCTACTCTGATTTTGAAAGCTATGAGGGTTGGCCTTAGTTAGAGCTTGGATTGGAGGCCACCAATGAATATCAGGTGCTATAAGCTATACATATCACAGGAAGGAAATGGCAAAACCACCTCTTAGTATTAATATCCTCAGAAAACCTTATGAAATTGATGGGATTGCCATAATTCAAGAGGGAACTTGAAGGCACGCACACATACATACTAGTTGGGACTGATCAATAGGAACCAGACAACAGTTTTTATAGTATATATTTGCTCTCATTTGTTCCCTCCCTCATCATTGTATCTTTTCTTCTCCTTAGATTCATCCACCAACATGTCTTGCGGAATCCCACTCTGTGGACCTTCTTGCAGCATTCCATCTTGTGCCGCTGCCCCTGTGGTTCCCCTTGGATCTTGCGGCTTTGGTGGCTATGGTGGCTTGGGCAGTGGTACATCAGCAGCCAGCCTTGGCATCCTTTCTGGGGCCCATGTTTCCTGCGTCAACCAGCTCCCACCCTCTGAAGTGGCGATCCAGCCATCTCCAGTTGTTGTGACCATTCCTGGAGCCATCCTCACTTCCAGTTGTGAGCCATTGGCCGTAGGAGGATACAACCCCTGCGCTTCAGGATCTGGTGGTTATGGCCTTGGTCTGGGCTCTTGTGGATACCTGGGGGGTGGCCTTTGCCGCCCAGGTGGCATTTGCCGGCCAAGGCGCAAGTTTAGTGTTTGTGGATCTCCTTGCTAAACCAAAGGAAACCGGAACCAACTAGGATTTGACCACTGAGATATGAACTTTCGACAAAGCTTCAGAAGTGCTGAGAACCTGTAGTTCTGACTGAAGGCTGTCAAAACAGGGAAGCCTTAGTACCTCTGAAAATCAGCTTGATTTATGTCCAGCTCTGCTTTTGCTGATATCTATGTTTACTTTTACTATGCCTCATTACACCTATGCAATTATGTCTTGTTAAGGCCATGAGTTGAAAAGTTCCAATAGAATTTTCCCCACTTCTCTACAAAAGAGCTAAACCCACAAGGATGTTCAGTTGGAATTTGTCATGGATACTCTTGTTTTCATGCTTTAAAAACCAGCAATAAACCTTTCTTGCATCAAAACTCTTCTGACTCTTGGCTTTTTTGGGGAAGAGTGAACATAGCTCAGAGGTAAGAGCACCTGCTTTCCAAGGAGATGGTCTTCTCTAGTAGCATCTCCATAGAGAAGGATGAGGGGATGGAGATGGGGCAGATTCCTCTTTGCTTTGACACCCAGAGGATTGCCATCACTCAGGATAGAGAACATTGGGTAGGTGGAGAAGTAGTCTGATCTGGGAGATCCTTCTACCATCATCATTTAGCCCATGCTTTGCATTTAGCTTGATTCATAATCAATCCCCTCAACCCACTTGGAAGGATCAGAGAACTAGTGAAGAGACACACTCTTCTCTGCCTTCCAACCCTGTAGAGCTGTAGCAGCTCAGAGTGGATAATGATGGACAAAGTGGAGAAACAGTTGTGACACAGTGGCAAATCCCTTTCGCCAACACTATCCCATCAACTGGTAGTATTCTCTTAATCAGAAAGGCTGATGAAACATGATTTGTATTTGATTTTGTCAATATGTAGGTATTGATTGTTTAGACACCACCTTTCCTTCAATGCGATCAAGGTTGCATGTCTCTACCACCCATTTTATCCTCACAACAACCTTGCATGTAGGTCAGGCTGAAGGAGAGCGAATGAACCAAAGTTCCATGGTTCAGTTCATGGAACAGGATCAGGATCTCCCAGTTCCTAGCATAGCACTAACCACTACACCACACAGGCTTCGTATGTCTGTCTCTGTCTGTCTCTCTTCATCCATAAGGAATAGGGAATACGAATTTTCATAACACTTCCAGCAACTTTCTGAAATGGTTCGCCTTCATAGGTGTGTCTTAAAAACATTAGCTTCTTCCATAAGCCACTTAGAAAGGAGTTCCAGTTGATCCCCCTGAACTGCAGATCCCACCATTCCTCAGATTTCAGTCATGACAATAAAAGAAGTACAAAACTGATACTTCTTATCTATTGCAGCAAATGCTTCTATACCTAGGAAAGAAACAGTTCACTTTGCACAGGACAGGAGAGCCTAGATCTCAAGGGAAGTTACTTTTCTGTCAGCTACCCTGGTTACAAGGGATGGGAACTGCACTCCTATAATATCAAGAGGGCCATACTTTGCCTGCCCCAGCTTTTGTTGAGCTGTCCCTTAAATCCTGGGAAATCCTCGGCATGAGCATCTCAACATTCCTAATCTCCAGGAATTCACAGTTCAAATTTTATGTGACCCATAGTGTATCCACACAACACAGCCATAATACTAGCATGACAGTCATACCTCCATGCTACACATTATTAGGATTTTAAGTTTGGTGGGCTACTTGGAATTCAGTGCCAGAGAGTTCAAATGTTGCAGTTTCAGAGGAACTTGCCAGATAATTCCAAATATCTTCCCAAATTGCAAATTCCAAGACAGTGTAGCATGGAGCCATGGCTGTTACACTGCTCTGTTTTTAAACAGAGGCTGGATGGCCATCTGTCAGGAATGCTTTGATTGTGTCTTCCTGAATGGCAGAAGGGGGTTGGACTGGATGGTCCTTGGGGGTATTTTCCTGGAGAATAGATCTTATTGATCTCTTACTGATCTCTGGAGAAGAGATATTATTGCAGTTCCCATTCCTTGTATCCTTGGTAGTCAAGAGAAAAATAACTTCCCTTGAGATCCATTGCTCCAGATCCTAATCTCTGGAGCAGCAGAAAAGAAGCTTGCTCCAGCCTCTCAATATGACACCCCTTTACAAATTTAAACATGGCTATCATATCACCTCTTAACTATCTCTTCCTGGAGAAGAGGCCAGGAGTAATGGATGCAAACTACAGGAAAAGAGATTCCACTAAACATTAGGAGGAACTTCCTGACATTAAGGGCTGTTTGACACTGAAACACTCTCCTTCGGACAGTATGAAGGAGTCTCCTTCTTGGAGATTCTTAAACAGAGGCTGGTTGGTAGTGCTTTGATTGAGAATTCCTGCATGGCAGAATGGGGTTGGACTGGATGGCCCTTGAAGTCTCGTCCAATTCTACAATTCTACAATTCCCTCCTCCTCTCCCCACTTGAACCCCTCTGGAGACCCCTTTCCCTTCCCCCTCCCCTCCCTTCCATTGGGGGCCTGGAATCCCAGGAGTCCCCGTCGGGTCATTTAAGTTTCCTAAGGCTTCAGCCTTTCTTAAGCAAACAATAATATTGAAATATCAACAAATATCAATGCCAAGCCTGTTCGGGTCTAGCTTTAAAATTAGCAGAAGAGTGCTTTTGTCTAACCCTGATTCCCTAAGAATTGAGACTGACACCAAACAACAACAACACAAGTAGCTTGGAGTTCAAACAAACATAGAAGGAGCAGTGAAAATAGAAGGAAGGAATATCAACCATCTAAGATATGCAGATGACACATAATACTAGCAGAAAGCCTCACAGTATTGGAACACCTACTAAGGAAGATCAATGGAGAAAGTGCTAAGGCAGGCCTAATGCTGAACACAAGCAAAACAAAAATAATGACCACCAAGGAGGACCTTCACAAGTTCAACCTAGACAATGAAGTTATAGAAATAGTAGAAGAATTCCCATACCTGGGATCAAACATTGATAGAAATGGGGACTGACCTTCCTTAGTTGGTATTCTAGATCTGGGAGGTTTTCTGCTAGTATTATGGTGTCATGTGCATATCTCAGATTGTGGATATTCATTCCTTCTATTTTCACTCCAAATTGTTCTGTGGCCAAGCCTGCTTTTCTTATATTATATTTTACATACAAGTTGTACAGATACAGTGAAAAGATGCAGCCTTGTCTGACTCCTTTGCCAATTAGGAACCATTCTGTTTCTCCGTCTTCTGTTCTGAACGGATTCCTTAATGAATTTAACTTTAAATATTGATACAGGACCACGGCAAAGACATTAAAAAGCTCATAGGTAGAGGAAACAATGTCCTCTGCTCAAGGCAAGGCTTCAGAAGACCATGGAGAATAATTCTTGCAACTTTCTGGCAAAATTTAGAAACTGTTAACAAATGAAACTTAAAGGTCGATCAGAGGAGGTTGAGATGAAGCCAAATGTGTTGTCCAATCAGTTACACCTTCAGCTGAAGTCTAATGCAAAGACTGCATCAACACTGTAGAGAGAATGCAGTGTAACTGCCAAGTACACTCGCTTCTTCACATATTCTTTCGTCTCTTTCTTCTCAAAACTTGAACGGATCATACAGTTCCCAATTATATTTTGGTAAAGGAGGTAAAACTTAATTAATTCTGCTAGTGATATTGGCATTGGAGTCTGACAGTTTTCATACATGGAATGAAACCTAACAACTATTGATTTGGGGCATGTTTTTCAGAGACAGGACATGATTCAAAGACGTGTCTTTAAATTAAGTTCTACTTCCCAGACAAGAATAAACAAGGTGATCGTTTCTCTTCTCACTCTGAGAAGGCTGTTGTAAAGTGTACAATTTTCAAAGTCTGGTCATCATTCAGGTACAATTCTGTGTAAAGACATCTGCTTTGTTTTGTCTGGGGTTGTTGGTTTTCTCTAGAAATCTCGAGGACTAGGTTCTCCAGTGCAACTTTACCAGAACTTGACCATAGAGTTGTGCTGGAGGAGCTAGAATTATTAGAGGCATTTGTAGGTCCTCCAGTATGAGTCTCTGGTCAACTTTTGTCAGAGGTTGATCCTACAGTTGTGCTGGAGGAGTTAGAGATGGTCATTTGTAGGGTCTGCAGTATGAGTCTTTGGCAGAGGTGGACCATAGAGTTGCACTGGAGGACCTAGAAATTCCTAGAGAAGTGTTCTCTCAGATTCAAAAAGTACTGGGGGGGGGGGTTATTTATGGTGTTTCAACTTCCATGGAGGTCCTATGCCCCTAACCCCAGAAAATGTACAGGTCTTTTTGTATTATGATATTTTCCAAGAGATCCAAATGATTACATTCATAAAAGCTGAATACCCGTGGCTCCAAATAGAAAGAAGCATGTTATCAAAACATTATGAGGCAGATACATCTTCAGCTCAATTTTAAAACAAAATATGAGACAAAATATCCAACCCATTTACAGAAGGAATGATCCATACCTGGTTCAGGTATAAACAGCAGGATTACTAAGGTTGGCATCTCCACCTTCAGTTCTCCCCATAAAACACTACACAGTATCCTTAGTAATGTTTTTTGTACCGATTTTACTTATAAATCATAATTCCCTTATATCAAAATGGCTGAAATGGGTAGCAACTGGTAAGGAGTTTGTTTTGAGTATGTTAATATATTATTTCAGTTATGTCTAGCATTTTCGCATTTTACTGTATTGTGTTTTATTGTCCTTTTTTGATTATATATGTTTGATGGTCTTCCTTTTCATGGAAAATGAGCTATATGTGAACATTGTTGTTGTCATACATTGTTATGGGAAGAGATGGTTTAAAAATCTTTACAAAATACACTTGTACTAGTATTACTCTAAATCATAATTGCCTCATATCAAGGTGGCTGAGATGGGTAGCCACTGATAAAGAGTTTGCTTAGAGTATATTAGTATATTATTTGCAAAATACACTTTTGTAAAGCGTAGACCTTTAACTTTCCACCAAAGGGAGGCTTGTTCTTCCTCCTCCTTTCATCCTCCTCCTTCTCCTTCTTCCTCCTCTTTCCCTCCTACCTCCTCCTCTTTTTCTCCTTTCTCCTCCTCCTCCTCCTCCTTCTCCTCTTCCTCTTCCTCTTGGGATGGGTCCAGTCTGGGTCCCCTCCCTCCCTCTTTCCTTCAAAATCCCTTCAGAGGCTGGAAGGACTCACAGTCCCTGAGATGGAGCTGATGGGTGCCCTCCATTTCTCCTCCATGCATCCCTTGTTGGGGTCCCTGAGCTTCGATGCCGGTGCCTTATGGGGACAAACTCTCCCCAGGTAAGAGAACCCTCCCTGGGCCCAATCCAAGCTCCAAGAGGGCCTGATCCTCTCCCCTTCCTTCCTCTGGCACTCCTTGATCTCTCCCCCTTTCTTCTTCTACTACTTTTCTTCTTCTTCTTCTTCTTCCTCTTCTTCTTTTCTTTTTCTTATTCTCTTCTTCTGTTCTTCTTCTACTATTCCTTATTTTTTCTTTTTCTTTTTTCTCTTCTCTTCATCTTCTTCTATTTATTTTTCTCTTCTTCTTCCCTTCTTCTTCTGCTACTTCTTTTCTTCTTTTCTCTCTCTCCTTCACTTTCTCCTTCTCTTCTCCTTCTCTTTCTTCTCTTTCTTATTCTCTTCTACTTCCATCAGCAGCCACTTTGGATCTCCCTCTCCAACCAAGACATTCTTGATGGCCTTGGCCCTCAGCCATGGATCAGCCCAGATGGGGACCTTCCTGGGGACCCTGGATCCCCCCACCGGAGCCCTCATGAAGACCCTCAATGGCACTGTGAGTCTCTGCCCCAGATATCTCCCTTACCAGCTGAATAAGTGGTTGGACCCTCTCCATTCTCCAACTGAGCCCACCTATCCTTCTCTCTCTATAACCCCCAGATGTTCAGCACCAACAGAAACCCAACCAGCCCTCTGTTGCCTTTGGATGAGTTTCTTGACCGGGTCGCCAAGGTCCTCATCAGCCGCAATCGCTAGAGGAATCCTGAAGAGGAGCCTGAGGAAGGATGCTGGACTCTAAGCCTTAGCCCCCTCCTGCCTCACCCTCTTCCTCCAATCCCCCACCCTTCCTTTCTCCCCCCCACCCCAAGATTAAACCCAATAATAAAACCCTTGGCTTCCAATGAGGCACTCCAGTCTCTGCTTGGCTTTTTTGGAAGGTGGGGGACTCTTTGGGGAGGGGGGAGCCTGACTTGGAGTTGTCCTGGATCTCTCTGTGTTGGAAGAGTTTTGCATTCTCTTTCTTCCTCCATGGGTAGAGAGGGACTTCCTGCATGCAAACTCTCCTCTCTTCCTCTCTCTCCCTTTGGGACTAACAGACATTCTCTGGAGCTTATTGCATGCCCTAAAGAGGCACTTTAGCTCTTCTGACTTCAGTCCTTGATCAGGGATACAGTCGGATGTTATCAGACATAATTTGCCACCAATTCCACTGCAATGCCACCAGCTGAATCCAACCCTGCTCGAAGCTGCGCTCAGCTGACACTTTTTCGGAAATGGGAGTTTCCTGTCTTGAGAAATTGGCCAACTGAGCAGTCCTTGGACCCAGGCTGCATCCGGATGGTGACACTGTGGCAGAATCGGTGGTGAATTATGTCTGATAACATCTGGCTGTATCCCCTATCAAGGACTGAAGCTGGAAGAGGTAAAAAGCCTTTTGAGGGTGTGCGATAAGCTGAATTGTACATTTGTCCTTCTTCCTCTTCTTTCAACCTTCTTTGGAAAGATGAAGAGATCAAGATTTCTCTTTCTTGAAATTATTCACCAGCTCGATTAGAATATAGCCCTTCCAAAGAACTAGTGTCAGGAAACAGTGGATTTTTTGCATTTGCCTTGCTTCATGACAATTGCAACCAAGCTCAATGGGATCAGAACCAGTTTCTAGTGGGAACAATGGTCACATGACCCAATCTGCAATTTGCTTTAAATCATAGTGGGAATGAGGCCCATGCATCCTCCTGGCCTCAAAAGGGATTGTAAAGGAGATTGGGAGGAAGAAGACTCAGCCATGCACCCCCCAGACCCTTCCAAGAGGATGAGGAGGAGCAGCAGCTTGCTAACAGCCCTCCTCCATTTCCTGTTGATGAGCACAACCTTTGGCAGAGGTTGACCATATAGTTGTGCTGCAAATGCTAGAGATGAGTAGAGACATATGTAGGTCCTCCATTAAGCAGAGTTAGACAAAGGCATGCTTCTGACTCTCTACTGATTTGAAGGCTAGACCTTAACATGCCTGGTGTTGATTTTTTTTTGATATTTCAATATTTTTGTTTCCTTAAGAAAGGCTTAAACCTTAAAAAACTTAAATGACCCAACAGGGACTCCTGGGATTCCAGGCCCCCAATGGAAGGGAGGGGAGGAGGGAAAGGGGTCTCCAGAGGGATCCAAGTGGGGAGAGGAGGAACGAATCATAGAATTGTAGAGTTGGAAGAGACCCAAGAGCCATCCAGTCCAACCCTATTCTGCCATGCACGAATTCTCACTCAAAGCACTACCAATAGATGGCCATCCAGTCTCTGTTTAAAAATCTCCAAGAAGGAGACTCCATCATATTCTCTGAGGGAGAATGTTCCAGTGTCAAACAGCTTTCACTGTCAGGAAGTTTCTTCTAATGTTCAGCTGGAATCTCTTTTCCTGTAGTTTAAATCCATTGTTCCAGATCCTATTATCTGCAGCAGTAGAAAACAAGCTTCCTTTCATCCTTTCAAAGGTACCATGTCCCCTCTTAACCTTCTCTTCTCCAGGAGGAGACAGATAAGAGGCGATATGATAGCCTTGTTAAAATATGTAAAGGGGTGTCATATTGATAGGATGGAGCAAACTTGTTTTCTGCTGCTCCAGAGATTAAGACATGGAGCAGTGGATCTCAAGGGAAGTTGCTTTTCTCTTGATTACCATGGCTACAAGGAATGGGTATTGCAGTCCAATAATATCTCTTCTCCAAAGATCAATAAGAGATCAATAAGATCTCTTCTCCAGGAAAAGACCTCCAAGGACCATCCAGTCCAACCCCTTTCTGCCACGCAGGAAGATACAATCAAAGCACTCCTGACAGATGGCCATCCAGCCTCTCTTTAAAAACAGAGCACAGTCACAGCCATGGCTTCATGCTTCATGGTGTTGGCATTTGTAATTTGGGAAGATACCTGGAATTATCTGCCCAGTTCCCCTGAAACTGCAATATTTGAACTCTCTGGCATTGAATTCCAAGTAGCCCACCAAACTTAAAATCCTAGGAATGTATAGCATGGAGGTATGACTGTCATGCCAGTATTATGGCTGTTTTTTTAAATTTTATTTCAATGTAAAATGCAATTGAAATTGTACATTCAAAACACAGCTAAAATGTACAAAATAATAAAGAGCACAGAGCTCTAACATTTACTAATTTCTGTGATGTCATAGAGTTCTTCCTGAATAGAACCTTGGAAGTGAGTTGGAGGAGGGAAAAATGGGTTAGAATAAGAAGATAGAATACATACAGAATATGTCATAAATTACGTATCCCAGCCCCCCACCAACATTCCAGAAAGAAATCACTTAAAATTTACATAGTTAGAATAATTATAACAATTAAAAGCAATGTGGTTATCTCACAGAAAAATCAAAAATTAAACGATAACCTAAATAATTCCCTAAAAAACTATAGACAAAAAATGCATTCAGAGATCATGAAAGACATCTTTCCATAAAAACTTGGCCAAGACTGGAGGGTGTCTGGAAACCAAATCTTGCTGGACGTATTCAACAAGTGGGTGCCAAATCTCATGGAAAGTCAATTCAGAGTGCAAGCTTCTCACTCTGCTGTTTCTGTCTGCAATTTTCTCCATTAACCTCTAGTCCCAGAATCTAGTTCACCATCCAGCAATATTCAGTTTTCCAGTTTTCCAGTTCTTGGCTATTTCAAGCGTAGCAACAGCCAGAAAGAAGCTGATATGCTCTTTGTGCTACAAGGCTTCGTTCTCTTCCATAAAAAAAGGAAAACAGGATCAGGAGTGGAGATGATTGTATGCTTTGCTTGGTGATCTTGGAGATTAATTGTAAAATTTCTGTCCAGTACTTATGCATTAAAGGACAGTCCAAACACATATGTACAAAAGTTCTGTTAGGATGGAGGTATGACTGTCATGCCAGCATTATGGCTGTGTTGTGTGGGTACGCTATGGGTCACATAAAGGTTGAAATGTGAATTCTTGGAGATTAGGAAAGCTTGGTCACCAAAGTATGGCCCCCCTGATATTATTGGACTGCAGTTGCCATCCCTTGTAACCAGGGTAGCGAACAGAAAAGTAACTTCCCTTGAGATCCAGGTTGTCCTGGTCTGTGCAAAGCTAACTGCTTCTTACTTATGTATAGAACATTTGCTGCAATAGTTAAGAAGTACCAGTTCATTACCTGCATATTGACAAAATCAAATACAAATCATGTTTCATCAGCCTTTCTGATTAAGAGAATACTAGCAGTTGATGGGATAGTGTTGGTGAAAGGGATTTGCCACCGGGTCATAACTGTTTCTCCACCTTGTCCATCATCGTCCATTTTGAGCTGTTGCAGCTCTGCAGGGTTGGAAGGCAGAGAAGAGTATGTCTCTTCACTAGTTCTCTGATCCTTCCAAGTGGGTTGAGGGGATTGATCATGAATCCAGCTAAATGCAAAGCATGGGCTACAGAACGATGGTGATGATGGTAGAAGGATCTCCCAGATCAAACTACTTCTCCACCTACCCAATGTTCTCTATCCTGAGTGATGGCAATTCTCTGGGTGTCAAGGCAGAGAGGAATCTGTCCCATCTCCATCCCCTCATTCTTCTCTATGGAGATGCTATTAGAGAAGACCATCTCCTTGGAAAACAGGTGTTCTTACCTCTGAGCACTCTTCCCCAAAAAGCCAAGGGACTTTTGATGCAAGAAAGGTTTATTGCTGGTTTTTAAAGCATGAAAACAAGAGTATCTATGACACATTCTAACTGAACATCCTTTTGGATTTCGCTCTTTTGTAGCGGAGTGGGAAAACTCTACTGGAATTGTTCAACTCATGGCTTTAACAAGACATAATTGCATAGGTGTAATGAGGCACAGCCAAAGTAAACATAGATATCAGGGAAAGCAGAGCTGGACATAAATCAAGTTGACTTTCAGAGGTACTAAGGCTTCCCTGTTTTGACAGCCTTCAGTCAGAACTACAGGTTCTCAGCAATTCTGAAGCTTTGTCGAATGTTCATATCTCAGTGGTCAAATCCAAGTTGGTTCTGGTTTCCTTGGGTTTAGCAAGGAGATCCACAGATGCTAAACTTGCGCCTTGGCCGGCGAAACTTCAACACCATGGGGACTCATGACAACTGACCAAAGTAAGGCATGGGATTTACAGCTGACCCTCTCCTAGACCTGGATGTCAGGAAAACTGAACACCTTTCATTCAATCCTCCCAAGTTTCCTGGATAGGCAGGTGCTCAGCTTCCTTGACTGCCAGCTCTACCTACCACTTATGCTTTAGATTTTTTTTCTGAGGCAGCTTTGCTAAACTTACCTTTCTGGCTTCACTTCTTCCAGGGCTATCTGGTCTGGCTATAATGAGAATCAAGGGACAGTTAAAACATAGGTGTCTTCCATTGGATGTGGCCTTTTCTTCCTCTGTCTTATTATGACCAGTTGCCTTCACATCTAACAGTCTCTAGACCATAAGTAAGAGGCAGTTAGAGACCATTTGTTGGCATTTTTTCTTTCCCTTAGATTTTTAATTGCTGGTCTCATACGTTTGCTGTTCCTTTTTTATTCCCTCCCCCACATCTTTTTTTTTGAAAAATAAAATTAAAATCCCCCTCAGACTACAAGTCTATAGATAAATAAGATAAACTGGAATTCAGTTCGAATTTCACAAATAATTAAAACATTAACTTCTCAATTCTTGAGGTATGTAACCAAACTGATACATCCATCCATAAGTAGCCACATTGCCCACTTATTAGTGAATTTCGGCAAAACTATTTTTTTACTATCACCAAAAAGAACATCATGTTATGTCCTGTTCTAGTATCTAATAGAAATAAAAAAAATTAAAAAACAAAATTTTAATAACATTTTTCTTGACCTGAATTTTTTTTTTATCCTAGCAGACCAACATTTGCCAAGGTTTCTAAGGCTAGTTCCAGTGTTGTATAGCAAATATTTTATTCAAAATCTCAGCTCAAATCTCAAGTTGATTCTTGAAGTGGAGCAAAGGTGTGGCTGAATGAGCAATGGGGATGGTGCGTTTGGTGTGCTATCAACAAGGATAGCTCCAGAGACCAAGGAAAGGGACAAGTACAAAGGAGAAGTAGGGGATGAGCATATTGTGTTTATGGTGGAGAGATCAAAGGTTTGAATGGAGCAGAGAGAACAAGCATTGTACATGCCAAGCATCAAGGGAGCAGTAGAGGGCATCATTGGACAACTGAAGTGCCATAGCTGGACAAAGGTTTGCTTCAAGCAGACATGGCCAACTTGTGGCCTCCCAGAAAATGTTGAACTCCAACTTCAATCTTACAGTTTTCACCCTTAAGAAAAAACAACAACACATTATTTGGACATTTAGAAAAAATTATCCATCTTTAATTTAGATTTATTGCTTGCAAATCCTCAGATAAAAGGAACTGGTCCATTTTTCCTGGTGTAGAAGAAATGGAAAGGTAGCTCTACCATATCTACTTATTTCCAGCTCTTTCAGCACTGCTCTTGGTCTTTAAATGGATCAGAATAAACCAGCGGTCCCCAAACCTTTGTCCTCTAGATATTTTGGACTTCAATTCCCAGAAGTCCCAGCCAGCTTGGCCAACTGTCAGGAATTCTGGGAGCTGAAGTTCAAAACAACTGGGTGACCAATGTTTGGGAATCACTGGACTAAACCCTCCAATATGATTTTAAGAGAAAAGATAGATTTCGTTATATAATGATTTTGTCTCTCTGTGTGTTTAGTGATTGTGTGTATGTATGTGTGATAGTCTGCAAATAATCTGGTTCCCCCATCCCTGAACCTCTCCACATCTTTGAGATGCATTTGTCTGTTGCATAAAGAAGTTTGTTTACTTTGAAGAAAAGGATGTAAACTGAGAATCCTTCTTGTGCAGTAATCCAGTCTCTGAACAAGAGAGACGTTCCTCTGGAAAGCTTTGTCTCAGGGCACCCTACAAACCATGATGTCAGGAGTCCGGCATAGAATGACACTTTATTCAAATGATGGCAGATTCCTGCCTGCACTCTGTAACAAGGATTAGGTTACTCTTCCTTTCTCCCCCAAAGCAGTGGCTCCAGAGCAAAGAGTCATGGAACTGAAATCTCATCTCTTCTCTGGAATAATGAGGTGGTCTTGAGATTGGTTGATGAAATATGTGTTCCCCCGCCATCCAGATATTGATGAACTAGGGCTCCTGCCATGCTTCACCATTCATTAGGCTGCCTAAAACTGATGGGGAGTGGAGTGCAAAACCCTCTTGAGTCCCATAGGTTCTGTAACCCATGCTACAGCTTGCACCTCTTTCTTGCCTGAGCCTTCTCCCCACTTGCAATACAAAGTGGGTCACATAAAACTCATTTGTTCCAGGAAGAACATGGATGGGAAGAGCCCAGAAGTTTCTGGAGGGTTTGAAAGAATGTCAAGCATTTTAATAATCTTTTTTTTAATAATCTTTTTAAAAATAATCTTTAAGCATTTTAGAAGCATTTCTGGTGAAGGAAAGAAGAGCAGGAAAGAAGGAGAGTGCAACACAAGCATGGCCATCAAATCCAAGAGACCCCAGTTGCGTTTTCTCACTTACCAAGTTCTCTGAGGAGTTCAGAAGAATCCAAGAAAAGCTTCTGAAAGAGTCTGGCCTTACAAATCCTTTCATAGATTTGAAAGGCTCTTGAGTCAGTCCACTCCCACCAAAAGCTGTCTGAATACACACACCTTCAGTCTTTGCATTATTTATTATTTGTGCTTGAAAGGACCTGTAAAGTAAGTCCTCCAGGCAAAATACAATTATCTTAAAGTAAAAAAATGCAACAAAGTTCAAGATCTAAAAATGCAATAATATTTTAAAAGTGGGTACACATATGAAGCCAGGGTGATGAAAATTTGAAGTAAAGTAAGCACACTAAAATGTAGTAAAATTAGACTCTAATGTCAAATATGACAACAAGACTCTAAAGGAAGGAAATGCAGAAGTGTGAGAGTTAATAAGCATAAAGTGATCAATTCTAATTGTATGGAACTTGGGACCAAGAGCTATCTAGTTCAACCCTCTACCATGCAGAAATATACAACTAAACATCTGAAAGATGCAAGAAGCTCATCCAACCTCTTTGTTGCTGTTGTTGTGTGCCTACAAGTCATTTCTGACTTATGGCAACCCTATCACAGGGTTTTCTTGGCAAGTTTTTTCAGAGGGTATTTGCCCTTATCTTCTGAGGCTGAGAGTGTGCAACTTGTTGACGGTCGCTTAGTGGGCTTATATGGCTGAGATTAGATTTGAACCCTGGTCTCCAGTCCTAGTCCAATGCTCAAACCACTACACAATGCTGGCTTTGTGTAACCTCTGGTTAAATGCTTCAAATATGGAAACTCCACCAATCTCTTAGGCAGACTATTTCACTCTCTCTCTCTCTCTCTCTCGTTCTCTCTCTCTCACACACATACACAAACATCTTTCCCTTATGTCCCTTCCTCAAGATCTTTGAAGGGATCTGTATCCATTAATTATTTATGTACCTTCCAGAAAAGCCTACTGTTGTCTCTAAAGAGGAAGCAATTGCCACATGAAAAGAACTGCAGGATTTCCATGGACTGAATCATAAGGATATGTGAAGAGTCCTGCTCTAAGCTAGACTAAAACTAAAACTCCTCTGTGGTCTAGCTATCTCTTCACAAAGTAGCCATTCAGATCCTTTTAAAGAGTCCAGAAGCAGATTGCAGATTAGGTCATATGACTGTTGTTCCCACTGCTGATGAAGACCTCAGTGATCACGAAAAGAAACTTGTCCAAAAACAGATGGACTGTGGGTTTTGAGTTGGTGCCAGACATCTGGGGGTGAAAGAGAGAGAAAGAGAGGGGGGCTCAGTTGGGGAATGGAGAGTGTCCAGCCACTCATTCAGCCAGTAAGGGAGACTTCAGGGGCAGAGACTTAAGTGCCATTGAGGGTCGCCATGAAGGCTCTGGTGGGGTGTTCCAGGGTCCCCAGGAAGGTTCCCATCTGGGCTGAGGGCCAAGGGCATCAAGAATGTCTTGGTCAGAGAGGGGGGTCCAAAGAGGCTGCTGATGGAAGGAGAAGAGAATAAGAAGGAGAAGAAAGAGAAAGAGAAGAGAAGGAGAAAGAGAAAGAGAAAAAGAAAAAGAAGAGAAGATGAAGAAAATAAGTAGTAGTAGTAGTAGTAGTAGTAGAAGAAGAAGAAGAAAAAGAAGAGAATAAGAAAAAGAAAATAATAATAAGAAGACGAAGAAGAAGAAGAAAAAGAAAAAGAAAGAAGAAGAGAAGAAGAAAGAAGAAGAAAGAAGAGAGGAAAAAGAAAGGGGGAGAGGACAAGGAGTGCCAGAGGGAGGAAGGGGAGAGGATCTGGCCCTCCTGGAGTCTGGATTAGGCCCAGGGAGGGTTCTCTTACCTGGGGAGAGTTTGTCCCCATAAGGCTCTGGCATCAAAGCTCATTGACCCCAACGAGGGACGCATGGAGGGGAAATGGAGGGCACCCCTCAGCTCCATTTCAAGGACTGTGAGTCCTTCCAGCCTCTGAAGGGATTTTGAAGGAAAGAGGGAGGGAGGAGACCCAGACTGGACCCTTTCCAGAATGATGGAGGAGGGGGAGGAAGTTGGAGGGGGGAAAGAGGAAGAAGAAAGAGTGGAGGAGGAGTAGGAGGATGGAAGGAGGAGGAAGAAGGAGCCTCCCTTTGGTCTACACTTTACAAAAGGGCATTTTGTAAATAATATACTAATATACTCTAAGCAAACTCTTTATCAGTGGCTACCCATCTCAGCCACCTTGATATGAGGCAATTATGATTTAGAGTAAAAGTAGTACAAGTGTATTTTATAAAGATTTTAAAGCCATCTCTTCCTACTGCAATGTATGACAACAACAACCACAACAACATTTACATATAGCACATTTTCCAGTACTACCATCAAACATATATAATCAAAAAAGGACAATAAAACACAATACAGTAAAATGCCAAAGGTTGACCATAGACTCATACAGCAGAACCTACAAATGCCTCTAATCATCTCTACCGTCTCCAGCACAACTCTATGGTTAACCTCTGCCAAACATTGACCATAAATCCATACTAGAGAGTTTTTGTGGGTTTTTCAGGCTGTGTGTCCATGTTATAGAAGAGTTTCTTTCTGATGTTTCACCAGCATCTGTGGCTGGCATCTTCAGAGATTTCTCTGAAGATTTCTCTGAAGATGCCAGCCATAGATGCTGGCAAAACGTCAGAAAGAAACTCTTCTAGAACATGGACACACAGCCCAAAAAACCCACAAAAAACTATAGATGCTGGCCATGAAAGCCTACGACTTCATACTGGACAACCTATAAATGCCTCTAATCATCTCTAGTTCCTCCAGTGTAACTCTATGGTGAACACCTGGTAGAGTTGTTCTGGAGGACCTAGTACAGAGATTTCTATTAATAATAATAATAATAAATTTTATTTTTACCCCGCCTTTCCATGAATATGATCAAAGTGGCTTACAAAAAGTTAAGACAGTAGAAAAATTAAAATTGTTACAAAATAAAAGTTAAAACATCGGTGCAGGGAAAAGGATCAGGAATCAAACAAATCACAAATATCAGGGGCAAGAAGAGGGAAAATCAAATTACAAGCAATCCGGGGTCAACAAGAAAACACATGGGGCAGAGAAAGAAAAAAAATACCATTACTTAAGGTGGAAATGCCAACTGAAATAGATACGTTTTCAAATTTTTCTATTTTGCTATTGCTATTGAGACCAATCAACCCCAAACAAAACAAGCAGACTCCTTTACACAGAATTGTACCTGAACACTGAACAGAGTTTGAAAATTGTACACTTTACAACAGCCTTCTCAGAGTGAGAAGAAATACAATCACCTTGTTTATTCTTGTCTGGGAGAACAACATTGACCAAGATTTCCATCCTGTCCACCTGAATTGAAAGTGTCACAAATGGTAACCCCAAATTTGATGTTTTTGTTTATTCTGGGAGAACTAGAGAGTGTGAGCCTGAAGCTGTCTGTTAGGAGCTATTCATCCATGCCAAAGAAAATCCCTCTCAGGCTTTGCCAAGAAGCCATAAATTTTAGGAACTGGTGGCAAGTTATGTCTGATAACATCTGGCTGTATCCCTGATGAAGGATTGAAATTGGAAGAGGTAAAGTGCCTCTTTAGGGCATGTGATAAGCTCCAGAGAATGTCTGTTAATGCCAAAGGGGGAGTGACAAAGAGGGAAAGAGAGGAATGTTTGCATGCAGGAAATTCCTGTCTATCTAAGGTGGGGGAAAGAGAATGCAAAACCAGGACAACTCCAAGTCAGGCCTCCCCCTCCCCAAAGAGTCCCCCCATTCCAAAGAAGCCAAACAGAGACTGGAGTGCCTTATTGGAAGCCAAGGGTTTTATTGTTGGGTTTAATCTTGGGGACGGTGGGAGAGAAAGGAAGGATGGAGGGGGGGATCGGAGGAAGGGGGTGAAGCAGGGGAGTAAGGCTTAGAGTCCAGCATCCATCCTCTGGCTCCTCTTCGAGGCTCCTCTAGCGATAGCTGGCAATGTTGGGAAAGAGGACCTTGGGGACTCTGCTCATAAGCCTGGGCAAAAGCAACGCAACAGTGTTGGGCATCTGGGAGGTGAAAGAGGGAGATAGAGAGAGAAAGAGAGGGGGGTTCAGTTGGGGAATGGAGGGGGTCCCAATCCACCAGCCCCAGGGTCCAGCCACTCATTCAGTCAGAAGGGAGGCTTCTGGGGCAGAGACTCACAGTGCCATTGAGCATCTCCATGAAGGCTTCGGTGGGGGGATCCAGGGTCTCCAGGAGGGTCTCCATCTGGGCTGGTCCAGGGCTGAGGGTCAAGGGCATCAAGAGGGTCTCAGTGGTAGGGGGGGATCTGAAGTGGCCCCTGGAGGAAGGAGAAGAGAAGAAGCAAATGAAGAAGAAGAAGAAGAAGGGGGGTGGTCAAGGAGTGTGAGAGGGAGGAAGGGAAGAGGATCAGGCCATCTTGAAGCCTGGATCAGGCCCAGGGAGGGTTCTCTTACCTAGGGAGAGTTTTTCCTCCCGAAGGCTCTGGCATTGATGCTCAGGGACCCCAAAGAGGGACCCATGGAGGGGAACTGGAGGGCATCCATCAGCTCCATCCTGAGGACTGTGAGTCCTTCCAGCCTCTGAAGGGATTTTGAAGGAAAGAGGGAGGGAGGGGACCCAGACTGGACCATTCTCAGGAGGAGGAGGAGGAAGAAGTAGGAGGAGAGAGAAGCAGCAGCAGCAGGAGGAGGGATGAAGAGCAGAGAGGGGGGATCCCGAGGGGAGGGTGCCAGGGGTTCCACCTCTGAAGATGGGGGCAAGTAATTCTCTGGCTCCAATGTCCTCCCTGCCCCCAAACCTTCCCTGGCACCTCAGGTGGGAAAGATCTGGTGATGGATTGCAACTTTTTAGCTGTGGATGCCACTGTGCTTTGCAAAGAGCATCTTTAGGGCATGCAATTTGCTCCAGAGAATTTATATTTGTACTAATGGGGGGGGGGGGAGAGGAGTGTTTGCATGGAGGAAATCCCTCTCTATCTAAGGAGGAGGAAAAAGAATGCAAAACTCATCCAACCGAGAGAGACCCAGGGCAACTCCAAGTCAGGCCTCCCCCTCCCAAAAGAGTCCCCCCCCTTCCAAAGAAGCCAAGCAGAGACTGGAGTGCCTTATTGGAATCCAAGGGTTTTATCGTTTGGTTTAATCTTGGTGAGGGGGGAGGAAAGGTGTGGTGGAGTGGAGGAAGGGTGTGAGGCAGAAGAGGGCTAAGGCTTAGGGTTTGGCATTCTTCCTCTGGTTTCTCTTTGGGGCTCCTCTAGCAATAGTGGGCCAAGAGGACACTGGTGAGCAAGAGCTTACACTGGTCAAAAAGCAATAGATTGGTGTCAGGGTATGTGTTGGTGTCAGGCATCTGGGCAAGAGAGAGAAAGAGAGGGAGGCTCAGTTGAGGAATGGAGGGGGTCCAGATCCACCAGCCCCAAGGTCTGGCCACTCATTTAGCTGGGAAGGGAGGCTTCTGGGGCAGAGACTCATGGTACCATTGAGGGTCTCCATGAAGGCTCTGGTGGGGTGATCCAGGGTCCCCAGAAGGGTTCCCATCTAGGACAGTCCAGATCTCAGGGCCAAGGGCATCAAGAGGGCCTTAGTCATAGAGGGGGATCTGAAGAGGCCCTTGGAGGAAGGAGAAGAGAAGAAGAAGAAAGAGAAGAGGATGAAGTAATAGTAGAAGAGAAACAGAAGAATAAAAGAAGAGGAAGAGAAGAAGAGGAGGAAGAGGAAGAAGGGGAAGAGAAGAAGAAGGAGGAGAAGAAGAAGAAGGAGCAGAAGAAGAAAAAAAGAAGAAGAGGAGGAGAAGAATAAGAAAAGAAGAAGAAGAGGAAGAATGAGAAGAAAGAGAAGAGAAGAGAAGAAGGAGAAGGAGAAGAAGAAAAGAAGAAAAAGAACAGAATAAGAAGGAGAAGGAGAAGAAGAGAAGAAGAAGAAAGGGGGAGAGGTCAAGGAGTCCAGAGGATGGAAGGGGAGAAGATCGGGCCCTCCTGGAGCCTGGATTGGGCCCAGGGAGGGTTCTCTTACCTGGAGAGAGTTTGTCCCCATAAGTCTCCAGCATCAAAGCTCAGGGACCCTAAGGAGGGATGCATGGAAGGGAACTGGATGCATGGAAGGGAACTGGAAGGCACCCATCAGCTCCATCTCAAGGACTGTGAGTCCTTCCAGCCTCTGAAGGGATTTTGAAGGAAAGAGGGAGGGAGGGAACCCAGACTGGACCATCCTCAGAAGGAGGAGGAGGAGGAAGAAGAAGGAGGAGAAAGAAGGAGAAGGAGGAGCAGGAGCAGGAGGAGGGATGAAGAGCAGAGAGGGGGATCCCAAGGGGAGGGTGCCAGGGGTGCCACCTCTGAAGATGGGGGCACGTAATTCTGTGGCTCCAATGTTTTATTGTCCAGTGTTTTATTGTCCAGTTTTGTTTTTATATGTTTGATGTCTCTCCTCTTTGTGGAAAGTCAAAAGTGTATGCTTTACAAAAGTGTATTTTGTAAAGAATATATTAATATACTCCAAACAAACTCCTTATCTGTCCGTACTCATCTCATCCACCTTGATATAAGCAGATTATGATGTAGGAATAATATTAGTACAAGTGTATTTTGTAAAGATTAAAGATCCACCCCTTTCCACTATGAAGTATAACAACTATAATAACAACAACATTTACATATAGCGCCTTTTCCACAAAAGGGTAGAATGTCAAACATATATGATCCAAAAGGAAGGAGAAAACACAACATGGTAAAATGCAAAAATGCTAAACATAACTAAAACAATATACTAATATATTCAAAATAAACTCCCTACCAGTCGCTACCCATTTCAGCCACCTTGATATAAGGCAATTATGGTTTAGAGTAATAGTAGTATAAGTGTATTTTGTAAAGAGTAAAAAGTCACCTTTTCCCACTGCAATGTATAACAACAACAATGACGTTTACATATAGCACATTTTCCATGAAAAGATGAAACATCAAGCATATATAATCAAAAATGGACAATGAAACAGAACAGTGTAAAATGCAAAAATGCTAAACATAACTAAAATAATATATTAATATACTCAAAACAAACTCCTTATCAGTCGCTACCCATTCAACCACCTTGATATAAGGGAATTATGATTTATAAGTAAAATCAGTACAAAAAACATTACTAAGGATACTGCGTAGTGTTTTATGGGAAGAGCTGAAGGTGGAGATGCCAACCTTAGTGATGCTGTTGTTTATACCTGAACCAGGTCTGGATCATTCCTTCTGTAAATGGGTTGGTTATTTTGTCTCATAGTTTGTTTTAAACTTGAGCTGAAAATGTATCTGCCTCATAATGTTTTGGTAACATGCTTCTTTCTATTTGGAGCCATAAGTTCTCAGCTTTTATGAATTTAATCATTTGGACTGATTGGAAATTATCATAATACAAAAAGACCGCCAGATTTTTCAGGGTTAGGGGCACAGGACCCCCGTGAAAGTGAGAAAAACAACAAATAACCCCCAGTACTTTTTGAATCTGAGAGAAAACTGCTCTAGGAATTTCTAGGTCCTCTGGTGCAATTCTATGGTCAACCTCTGCCAAAGTTGACCATAGATTAATATTGGAGGACCCACAAATGCCTCTGAGAATCTCTAGCTCCTCCAGAACAACCCTATGATCAACCTCTGCCAAAAGTTGACCATAGACGCATACCGGAGAACCTACAAACACCTCTAATAATCTCTAGCTCCTCCAGCACAACTTTATGGTCAACCTCTGGTAGAGTTGCAGCAGAGGACCTAGTCCTAGAGATTTCTATAGAGAACAAGCAACCCCAAACAAAACAAAGCATATGCGTTTACATAGCATTTTACCTGAATGCTGAGCAGACTTTGAAAATTGTACACTTTACAACAGCCTTCTCAGAGTGAGAAGAGAAACGATCACCTTGTTTATTCTTGTCTGGGAGAACAACATTGACCAAGATTTCCATCCTGTCCACCTGAACTGAAGATGTGGCAGATGGTAACCCCTAAATTTATGTTTTTGGTTATTCTGGGAGAAATAGAGTCTGTGAACCTGAAGCTGTCTGTCAGGGGTTATTCATCCACATCAATGAAAATCTCACTCAGGCTTTGCCAAGAAGCCATAAATTTTAGGACATGCTAATACTTCTTTGTTATGACAGCTCCCTTAATAAGGGCCTAGTTAGATACAACTTAATTTAAAGACATGTCTTTTAATTATGTCCTGTCTTTGAAAAATATGTCCTGAATCCATAATTGTTAGGTTTCATTCCATGTGTGTAACCCTTCAGACTTCAAGTCTAATATCACCAGCAGAATTAATTAAGTTTCATCTTATTTAGCAAAAGTATAAGCTTCAAGCTTTGAGAAGGAAGAGATGAAATGTTATTTGAAGAAGCGAGTGTACTTGGCAGTTACACTGCATTCTCTCTACAGTGTTGATGCAATCTTTGCATTAGACTTCAGCTGAAGGTGTAACTGGTTGGACAACACATTTGGCTTCATCCCAACCTCTTCTGGTGGACCTTGAAGCTTCCTTTCTAACAGTTTCTAAATGTTACTAGAAAGTTGCAAGAATTATTCTCCATGATCTTCTGAAGCCTTGCCTTGAGCAGAGGACAACCCCCCTCAGACTACAAGTCTATAGGTAAATAAAATAAACTGGAGTACTATAATTCAGTTCAAATTCAACAGATAGTTAAAACATTAACTTCTCAATTCTTGAGGTGATGTAACCAAACGGATACATCCATCCATAAGTAGGTACATTGCCCACTTATTAATAAATTTAGGCAAAACCTGTTCAAACTAATTTTTACCATCACCAAAAAGAAAATAATGTTCTGTCCTTGTCTAGTATTACTATCTTTATATCTAAAAGAAATAAAAAAAAATTAAAAGACAAAATTTTAATAACATTTTTCTTACTAGTGGCTTGTCTTGAAATAGCTTCTGCATGGAAAACAGGCAATCTAACTTTAAGAACTGTATATGTAGAACTGTATATGGGACACTTGGTTGCTTGAGAAACTATAAGACAGCATAAGATCAGCAGATAACATGCAAACCAAATCTTTTTTTATTGAGAAATGGTACCCATTTATTGATTTTGTAAATGCAGAGACATACTTGAGAGGACCACCAGAATACCACCAAGATCTTTGGAAAGATACTCTATAGCTGAACATTCGACAGAGAATCTAGTAGAAACTCTATAACAATTATTTAAAATCAGGAGATCTAGTACCATAGAATATATGAGAAAGGAATAGCTTGAATAATCACATCTTGATTTGACAGGTAGTGACTAGCATCATGTTTGTATTTTGTTCCATATTTAGTTATTCTCAACTATTTTGTTTGCTGTTCCTCTCTTTGGCAATAAGGCTTCACTGCAGAAAATCACTGTCTCTTGTGGTTTTTTACTATTGATTGCCAAATCGAGACACCCCCCCCCCCAGATATGTCTCTTGACCATTCTCTATGGAGATCTAGACTGCCTACATAGGGGATGCCAACAATCTGCTTCCAGCCAAGCATGGGATCCTGTACCACAATCTACAACCAGAGTCCCATGCTTATTCAAAAGACTGGGCACTAGATGTCAAGTTTAACATTTTTCTTCTCCCTCTGAGAAAGTCTTTAAAAATCTTGAAAGCTGTGCATTTTTTTCAATGACTTTCTCATAGTGAGGAAAAAAAATGTTATCCTAGCAGACCAATGTTTGTCAAGGTTTCTAAGGCTAGTTCCAGTGATGTATAGCAAATATTTTATTCAAAATCTCAGCTCAAATCTCAAGTTGATTCTTGAAGTGGAGCAAAGGTGTGGCTGAATGAGCAATGGGGATGGTGCGTTTGGTGTGCTATCAACAAGGATAGCTCCAGAGACCAAGGAAAGGGACAAGTACAAAGGAGAAGTAGGGGATGAGCATATTGTGTTTATGGTGGAGAGATCAAAGGTTTGAATGGAGCAGAGAGAACAAGCATTGTACATGCCAAGCATCAAGGGAGCAGTAGAGGGCATCATTGGACAACTGAAGTGCCATAGCTGGACAAAGGTTTGCTTCAAGCAGACATGGCCAACTTGTGGCCTCCCAGAAAATGTTGAACTCCAACTTCAATCTTACAGTTTTCACCCTTAAGAAAAAACAACAACACATTATTTGGACATTTAGAAAAAATTGTCCATCTTTAATTTAGATTTATTGCTTGCAAATCCTCAGATAAAAGGAACTGGTCCATTTTTCCTAGTGTAGAAGAAATGGAAAGGTAGCTCTACCATATCTACTTATTTCCAGCTCTTTCAGCACTGCTCTTGGTCTTTAAATGGATCAGAATAAACCAGTGGTTCTCAAACTTTGGTCCTCTAGATATTTGGACTTCAATTCCCAGAAGTCTCAGCCAGCTTGGCCAACTGTCAGGAATTCTGGGAGCTGAAGTACAAAACAACTGGGTGACCAATGTTTGGGAATCACTGGACTAAACCATCCAATATTATTTTGAGAGAAAAGACAGATTTTGTTATATAATGATTTTGTCTCTCTGTGTGTTTAGTGATTGTGTGTATGTATGTGTGATAGTCTGCAAATAATCTGGTTCCCCCATCCCTGAACCTCGCCACATCTTTGAGAAGCATTTGTCTGTTGCATAAAGAAGTTTGTTTACTTTGAAGAAAAGGATGTAAACTGAGAATCCTTCTTGTTCAGAAATCCAGTCTCTGAACAAGAGAGATTCTCTCTGGAAAGCTTTGTCTCAGGGCACCCTACAAACCATGATGTCAGGAGTCTGGCATAGAATGACACTTTCTTCAAATGATGGAGGATTCCTGCCTGCACTCTGTAACAAGGATTAGGTTACTCTGCCTTTCTCCCCCAAAGGATAAAGCTGACATTTCATCTCTTCTGTGGAATAATGGGGTGGTCTTGAGATTGGTTGATGAAATATGTGTTCCCCCCATCCAGATATTGATGAACTAGGGCTCCTGCCATGCCTCACCATTCATTAGGCTGCCTAGAATTGATGGGGAGTGGAGTGCAAAAATCTCTTGAGTCCCATAGGTTCTGTAACCCATGCTACAGCTTGCACCTCTTTCTTGCCTGAGCTTTCTCTTCACTTGCAGCACGAAATGGATCACATGGAAAGGGGAATGGAGTGCAAAACCCCTTCGAGGGCCACAGGTTCCCCAACCCACCCTTCAACCCACCCCTCTTACTTAACTGAGCTTTCTCCCCACTTGCAAAACAAAAAGGGTCACACAGAACTCATTCCTTCCAGGAAGAACATGGATGGGAAATGCTCAGAAGTTTCTGGAGGGTATGAAAGAATGTCAAGCATTTTAGAAGCATTTCTGGTTAAGGAAATAAAAGCAGGAAAGAAGGAGAGTGCAACACAAGCATGGTCATTAAATCCAAGAGACCCCAGTTGTATTTTCTCACTTACTGAGTTCTCCGAGGAGTACAGAAGAATCCAAGAAAAGCTTCTGAAAGAGTCTGGCCTTGCAAATCCTTTCATAGATTTGAAAGGCTCCTGAGTCAGTCCACTCCCACCCATGCTGTCTGAACACACACACCTTCAGTCTTTGCATTATTTATTATTTGTGCTTGAAAGGACCTGTAAAGTAGGTCCTTCTGGCAAAATACAATTATCTTAAAATAAAACGATGCAACAGAGTTCAAAATCTAAAAATGCAATAATATTTTAAAAGTGGGCACACACATCACGCCAGGGCAAAGAAAACTTGAAGTAAAGCAATCACACTGAAATGTAGTAAAATGAGATGCTAATGCCAAATATGACAACAAGTTTCTAAAGAAAGGAAAGGTAAAAATGTCAGAGTTAATACACATAAAGTGATCAGTTTGTTGGTGTATAGAACCTGGGAAGGTTCAATTGTCTGACTGGACTCTCTCTTGCTTTTCTTTCTATTTTCATAGAATCTTTAGAGTTGGATGGGACCCCAAGGGCTATCTAGTTCAACCTGCAACTATGCAGGAATATACAACTAAAGGTTTGAAAGATGAAAAATGCTCATCCAACCTCTGTGTTGCTGTTGTTGTGTGCCTACAAGTCATTTTTGACTTATGGAAACCCTATCAGAGGGTTTTCGTGGAAAATTTTTACAGAGGGTGTTTGCTCTTATCCTCTGAGGCTGAGAGTGTGTGATTTGTTCAAGGTTGGCCAATGGGTTTACATGGACGAGCTGAGATTCGAACTCTGGTCTCCAGTCCTAGTCCAACGCTCAAACCACTACACCATGCTGGTTCTGTGTAACCTCTAGTTAAAGTTCTTCAAAGATGGAAACTCCCTTAGGCAGTCTATTTCACTCTCTCTCTCTCTCTTACACACATATACACAAACATCTTTCCCTTATGTCCCTTCCTCAAGATCTTTGAAGGGATATGTATCCATGATTTATTTATGTACCTTCCAGACAAGTCTGGTGGAATGGATGCTCCTGTCCATCCCAGGTCCTCCCTAGCCACCCCATTCACCAGCCAGAGCACCTCTGCCACCACCAGCTTTGACCACTGGTGTGGATAGAGTGCTGCTGCCACCTTGCAGCTCTATCCAGGTCTAGTAGGGCTAGTGACTGAGCTGGAAAGAGAGACAAAGGCTGCAAGGTATGCAGCAGCCAACCCCCAAGACATCAGAGGTGGCCAGGCTGGCAGAAGGGGGCACCTGGGATGTGTGCCAGGCAGCCTAGGGTTGACAGCACAGAGGTGGCACCAACCATAGTGAAGCCATTGTATCTGCTTCCTCCAATATTCTCTAAAGGATACTGAAAAAACAATCAAAGCAATGATATGATTCCAAAAATATCTCCTGCCAATGTGAATGGAAGGTGTGGCTATTAGTACCTTTTTCTGCAGGTGGAAAATGAGAGTAGAGGGCGAAGAGCTGCCTACGCAGAACTATCCACCTACTACGCAGAACATATCCTTGGAGAATCCATGATCTCAGACATTGGCAAGGACCCATAACCTCTGGGGCATGCAAATATTATTTAGTTATGGTGTCTGCCTTAATAATAGCCTACTTAGTTTTATATTCAGTCAAGAGCAAATGCTAAAAAATATTTTGTCTCCCCACACAATACTTCAAATACTACTTCATGCCTTTCTTCTCAAAGCTTAAAATAATCACATAGTTCCAAAGAATATTTTAGCTGACTAAACCAAATGCAATTTATTTTGCAGAAGACATTCACTCCAACATTTCAAAGATATTCATATGCAGAATTAACCTTAAATATTGTTGTGGAAATTTGACCCAATTATGTGAGACAGCTAAGACAACAAGGAAGGAATCTCCCCCGTTCGTTGAAAGGCATCATAAGAAGGCATTTATGGCCTAAGTCCAACAGCTAATCCTAAATAGAAGGGACACAATTGCAGGTATTTTGATACACAATTTATTAATTGATCTAATGGATCAGTTTTAGTAGGGACTAATAGTTGAATGTAGGTTACTCTAGTCCTATTCTTTTCAGTAGGAAACTTGATTTGACTCATAAGGCTCTGAAGTGGTTACCAAGCGGTCCAAATTTGGATAGGATTCATATGAAACTTTTAAGAAAAACAGCTGAAGGCAATTTCTGGATGCTTATAGTACAGACTTTATTGAACAGGAAGGAGCATGGAATAAGGAAATGGAGAATCTTTGCAGGACTGGGGAAAAGCAATCAACAGCAATTCACTATCTGGTTCTACTCCTAACACCGGAATTATTATAGCTTGAAAGGTAAAACCTGAGAAAACTGGGGTCATCCCCTGGTATCACAAACATCACGCAAGTTAGTAAAGAAAGAGGAGAGGAAAGATGACAGATAAAGAACATGAACCCTGTGGCTGACCAGAAAACTGCTGAACAAACCAGGTAGACCAGGGGTAGGCAACCTTTCCCCTTTAAGGGCCGAGGGACTTCAGGTCCCAGAATCCCAGGAGCTATTGGCCAACATGGGACTATTGGCCAACATGGCTGAGGCTTCTGGGAGATGAAGTCCCTCGGCCCTTAAAGGGGAAAGGTTGCCTACCCCTGAGGTAGACCTTTCAGCTAGCCTTGTCAAGGCTCCCTCATTCTGATACACAACACCCTTAAGTTTAACCCTGCTTCCATAGCATAATGGATTTTTTTAGATTTTGTACCAAGGAGCCATTCCTTGATGGCTTAGTATAGAAGAACAGGAACTATAGGGCTGGACACAGGCTGGAGTATAGCAGGTGGACCGGCAGGTGCTAACTGGGCTGATAAAGTATGGGCCATAGTAAGACTGGACACTATGAGATGGATGACAGCTCAAAGGTCCAGGATTACAGTATGGAATGGCTATGGTTCTACAAGAACCAACAGACCTACAGGGAGAGTGGTAGGATGAGATGTCACAAAGTGAATGGCAGCTTTTGGTATAGTAAGGACTGTAGCTGGGTGAGACATCACAAGACCGCACAGGTCCACAGGAATAGTTGCAGGATGAGGTGTCACAAGATGGGTGACAGGTCGCAGAGTCAAGGGGATAGTATGGGTGGCATTGGACACCACAAGACCGCACAGGTCCACAGGAGTAGTTGCAGGATGAGGTGTCACAAGGTGGTTGACAGGCCACAGAGTCAAGGGGATAGTATATGTGGCACTGGGCACCATAAGACTGCACAGGTCCACAGGAGTAGTTGCAAGATGAGGCACAATAATTTGGTTAACAGGTCACAGATTCAAAGTGATAGTGTGGAGTGCACTTGACATCACAAGACTGAATGGGGTAGCTGTAACATGGGATGCTACAAGATCTTTGACTTTGCACTGAACAGATGGGTTGATAGGATGGAGTGCTATAGCAGGACACCATGTTGGTGATGTGGGAGGTTAGCCTGAAACAAGACCAAGAAAAAAACCATGAATGCACCTATGGCTGAGAAATAGATCTCTACATTTATCCAATATTGAAAACATCCCCTCAGTTCCAGCACTTCTGCTTCTGCATAGTTGTTGTCAGTCAGATTCCATGGAAACCTCAGGAAAGGGCCTAAGCCCCCCCCTCCATTGGTTTCTCCCCAGCATTTCTTAGATGGAGATAACCTGTCTTTTAAACATATAGACACAATTTCTAGGCAACTTTCTCTCACCTAAAAGCCAGAAGGAGTCAAGTTACCCAGATATTCCTGTACTTTATTTCTATCGTGAAGTTCAGTACTGTACCACATGAGCCTTCTTCCACTTATCTGACTGGTTATGTATAGTTGATGTTTCCTTTTGCCCACACCAAATGGGATTTTACTCTATGCTTGTCTCCTGCATGAAGAGTATTGTTCCACCATACCATACCATCCTGAATAAAGTCAATCTCTTCTGTTTTCTGAAGTTCAGCTGGATCAGGCCTGGTTAGCACTTGGATGGAAAGGCACCAGGAAACACCTGGGATCTCCAAGTACTCTTAAGAAAAACTCCCATCTTAAACCCTGAAAAAGCTTCCGCCAGTCAGGGATGTTAATATGGGGCTAAAAGTGAAACTCAGTATTAGAGAGGATTCTCTCTTCCTATTTCGTATAACTTGAAACACTCATTCAGGATCTGTTAAATGAGAGTGTTTATGAAGATTATTTCCCAATTCCCTATTTTACCTATGTACATTTCAAGCAAATTTGTAACAGTCAGATTCTCTTCATGCTGTTTTCATCAAGATGTCCTGTTAAACAGAGAGCAATCTGACCTCCCTAGCCTTTGCTGAGTCTATTCTAGAGGGAACTTAAAACAAAGATTTTTAGTTTACTTGGCCTCTTGGCCTCTCAGTTTTGACCATACCCAGACACAATACGCACAGAATATTATTCATTTCAAAGCAGTTTGGAACAACAAGTCTAGCATTTAAATTGCTTTTGAAACTAAAGTTGACATTCGCTCCTTTCACTCAATAACATCCCATCCAACTTACCAAGAATGCTAGAGAAGACAAGTGAAGAGGAGGTGGAAGAAGCTGGTGGAAGAGACAAGTGATGAGAGACCTTTTCTACATGTTTCCCAGTATTCCAAAGGGCAAAAGACATTATTGGCTGCAAAGGCTAATGTTTACTATATGCCTCTTACAGCAAAGGTTGTAATCAAATTCTATCAGTGTTTTCTTCATCCACCCCTTATTAATCCAATGTACTTGGGTGTGGATCTTCATTTTCTTTCCCCTCTATAATTGGAGACTATTATTAGTCCCATTAGGGCTGTACACTTCATTTTAGAGGATGCATACCTTTAATTTCAAGGTAGACCATCTTGGCCTTATGTTCCTCATAGTCAGGTGGCCAGTATCCCACATACAATGTTTTCTACAGTCTCCTCTTCCTCTCCAAATTATTGGTGGTATTTTTATTTTCATTTTAAAAACCCTTCTTATTACATTTTTAACCAACCATGGAAAAATCATACAAAAGAAAAACACTCAATTACAAATATCACACACATACACACACCTGATCCCTTCCTTAATCTACAAACATAAGCCAAAGATATACTGAATTACCCCTCAACCCACCCAATGAACTCAATTCCTAACCACCTTTATAAAATTATATAAAATTATAACTATCAATATATTAAAGAATCATGTGGTTTTGGTGCTCTTTCTGAACTTGATGTAAATTCCAAGTGTCCTTTGTCTAAGTGTTGCTTCCTTCAAAAATGAGTTTCTATGTTGAACAAAATCAGAGTTTCTGCATAGATTCTTCCTAATATGGATCACATTTTTAACCACCCATGGCGGCCAAAGTAAATAGGTTCCTGATATTCAGTGACCACAAAAATCAACAGACACATCATGTAGAGCCCCAACCTTACCTTTCCTGCCATCTTAGTACTTGAAGACGAGAATAAAGTCAGATACAAACAGGTGACAACCAGAGCTCAGTGCTATGACTACAGCCTGAAACATGGACTTCTATTAACATTCTTCTACTTGTATCATTTAAATCTCAAGATCCTTATTTCCCTGCTATGAATGAAATTAGTGATATAGTTGTAAATTTTATACATTTTGGGGTGGGGTGGGGTGAAATGAACTAAATTCTCATGTCAAGGTTTTTTTTTCTAATATTGGGAGAAGAAACCTACTCAAGGCACTCTTTTGGTCTATTTGTACACTGTACTGTACAATGTGTCCTGTGGTTATCTCCTCCTCTGAGTACAGTTGGGAGAGGTATTCTTCCACACCTGGAAGTATCTGGGAAATTTTGGTAGAAGTTTTAAAGAAGCAAGTCAAGTATCCCAGCTCACTCTGCTAAGGATGACATGAAGGGGTCAAAAAAGAAGTGACTCAGGATGTTAGAGGAGAAGAAAGGAAAGCAGGAGGAGGAGGAGGAGGGAAATGGAAATGTGTGCTTCACTATTCCAGGTTAAAACATGGGAAGGTGACAAGGCCAATGGATAGCTGGATCTGATCAATGGCATACTTGATCCAGTATTCTGTTCCTCCTGTGATCAGTCAGATGTCCCAGTGGAAAGCCCACCAGAAGATCTTAGGGCAGGGGAGATCATAGAAAAATAACACAAGGCAGATCTATGTTGCTTCCTAAAAGACTGTCACCCTTTCATGGGTTTTGTTCACTACCAAGCCAATTGCCTCCTCTTTTGAAGAAGAGTTTTCAGATGGTAGGAGAAAGATGTCCAAATCTGTCTTCTTCCCAGAATGGAAGGAAATTTACTGGTTGCTGCAAGGTTTCCTTGGGCCTTGTGCAAAAGAGGGAAGCTCACACTCTTTGCTTGGGGAACAATGTTGGGGGAGATCAAATACATTAAGCTACAGCTTTCAACCAGAATAGAAATTGTGGGATTGCAACTTCCATTAACCCCATTTATTATAGACAATGATGAGGAATCTTTGGAATTGAAGTCTACAAGTGTCTGGAGGGCTGCATTTAATTCATATCCTGAAGGAATATTCTTGTTAGGGGCATTTAGGGGCATATGAGAAACATATTTTGTTTGATTTCCTCCTTAAATTAATTCTCCCCAAAATTCCATTCCTATGAAGGTGCCATATTGCCATAGTTTCTGACTCAACCTACTTGGATTGTATTATTTTAGATTAATAGCAAAGGTAGTTATTGCGTGGAAGACTCATGTATGGTATTCTTGAGAGACTACATATTGAGGCTGCCTTTGGGCATTGAAGCAAATTAATAACTTTGGCTTCAATTATAGTGAAGGCAGTCAGACTTTAATGCTGTTGAAAAAAAAGAGAGCATTCTTTGTTTATGCTTCCTTAATCATAAATATATTCCTTAGCAAGTACAGGAGCCATCTTCAGATTTCCTTTGGGCAACTCTACACACATCCCATGTGGTGGACACCATCTTAGAAGGCCATGTCACCTTCACATGGGATGAGAAGAAATGATCTTTTTTCATCTGATACTTCAATGAGTGATACAGTTTTTTTGTAAACACAAACTATAAGGGCATGCTAAACATAAACATGAACAACATGACAATTGCTAAGGAGAAGACAGCCTAGGTAAGTTGAAGAGAGGTCCATTTGCTGGTGGGTCGAACTATCTGCCTTCACCCTCTTGGGGGACTTAGTCCTCATTGAAGACATGGTTTCACTCCATTTCCAACATGAAATATTCTTTTTTGCAACAATCTTAATTAATATTTGGCTCACCTTATGTTGTGATTATCAAAATCCTTGTATGCTTTAATTTTGTTAGACTATAAAAAGACATACTAGTCAAATCTCAAATCATGACCCTCTAAATTGAACAACCTAGAATCCTTTAAAGTTATCCATGCTTCTAACCAAGCTAGTAAAGATGCAGCATTGTAAAATTTTAAGTCTAGAGCCAGTGTGGCATAGTGGTTAGAGTGTTGGACTGTGAATCTGGAGATCAGGCTTCAAATCCCCAATGGGCCATGAACCCCAGTGGGTGACCTTGGTCAAGGCACATGCTCTCAGCCTCAGGAAAAGACAATCATAAACCTTCTCAGAAGAAATGTTTCCAAGAAAAAAAATGTTTCCAAGAAAAAAAAGCCTTAATGGGTTCACCTTAGGAGCACCATAAGTCAGAAATGAATAGAAGGCACATAGCAACCCCAGTCCAAGACCTCCTCTTTCTTTAGAGTCCTGTAACAAGGTCCATTTAATGCTTGGCTTCTTGTCCTGTCAAATAAATTTACATAAATCCTTCTGCTACTTCAAAAAAAAAAAAAAGCAAATCATTAGACAAATTAGATATATTTTGAAATAAAAATAGCGTCTTGGGCAAGACATTCATTTTAATTGTTGAAATTTGTCCCATCAAGTGATAATTTCAAACTGCTCCATCTTTGTAGGGCCTGTTGTATATAGCATATTCTGTCTACACCAATCCAGGTCTAAGAGTCCAGAACCCTATGGTCCGACATAGATTTCCTGGTCTATACTTCATCCCTCAGCATAGAAGAAGAAACAGAAGGTGGATTCCAAGAATTATAGAGGGCAGAAGGAAACAAAGAGCTTTGAACTGGGTAATCCTACAGTCTCTCATCCTACAAGATATGGAAGTGCTAGAAGAAAGCTGATAATAGAGAGATTGATTCCCCTGGTATCTTCCCAGCAGTCTGCATTCTTGAACTGACAGATTGATGCATAAATGTTCTAGCAAGGCCTATTGCAAGCTTCTCTTTGTTCTTCTTCTGATCCTTTGCTGAGGATGGTTGGGAGGGGTATTCCTGCACATACAATAGTACCCAGGTAAGTTTGGAAGAAGCTTTAAAAGAGCAAGTGGAGCATCCTGGGCCACTCTACTGAGGAGCTCATAGAAAGGGCAAAACATAGTTCAGGATGTTAGAGGAGAAGCAAAGCAGGAGGAGAAGGAGGAAATGGAAATGTGTACCTCACTATTTCAGTAAGAACATAAGAAGGCAACAAGATCAATGGATAGTTGGCTCTTAACTAATTGTCTACCTCATCTAGTGTTCTGTTCCCCCAGTGATCAGTCCAGTGTCCCAATGGGAAGCCCAGCTGAAGACCTGAGGGACACAGGGAATTATAGAATTCCTTGGGCCTAGAGGAAAACAGGGAAGCACATGTTGTTTCCTTGGGAAATAGTGTTGGGGAACATCACATAGATTAAGCCACAACTTCCAACCTGACCCGAGATTGTTGGATTGCAACTAACATCAATCTTAGTTAGCATAGCCAATGTTGAGGAATCTTGGGAACTGCAGTCTATAAGTACTTGGAAGGCTGCACTTCATCCTTTAACTGTATCATCATTATCCTCCTCCTCCTCTTCCTCCTCAACATCTGTATCTAAATATAAATAAACCAATAAACAATTCATCCATATTTTGATGCAGCAGAGTAACTACTTGACCTTCGTTTAGAGGCATGCAAGAAATGCATTTTGATGGCTGTCCCTCCCCAAAATTCCATCACAATGAAGTTGCCATATGGACACAATTTCAGGTACGACCTACTTGGGATTTAATTATTTTGGATTAATAGCAAAGGGAGTCATTGTGTGGAAGACTTACGTATGGAGTGCTTGAGAGACCGCATTCCGAGGTCATCTTTGGGTGTTGAATCAAATTAGTAACTTTAGTTCTAATTATAGTGAAGGCAGTCGGACTTTAATGCCTGAAGATGTTCAGAGTTTGTTGTTTATGCCTCCTTATTCTTTGCACCTGCCTCATTAAATTGCACATTCCTTCCCTCTAATATTTAGCAAAAACCTACCACTTACCATTTGAAGGGAATCATGATGAAGTATGCCAACTGAATTCTGTGGTGTCATCAGATTAATAAGAGAACAGCCATGTTCTCTTTTGGTTGCTTAGTAGTTTGGAATCCTCTCCATCACACAACCTATGCTTCCATCTGGGCCCATTATTACCAGCAGGTTATGTGAGAAGGCATGACTCTTCCTAAGATCAGTGTTTCCGAGAAAATGGCCCAAGTAGCAAGAAGAAATGAATGCAACAATGCATACATTCAGGGTTGCCAGGTTGACAACTGAAAAGGGCTCCTGTAGTTTTAAGAATTAGGACAAAGATGACATTGCAGGAAATGTTTCTTGTCATGCAACCAGCTAAAAAGCAACAATTTTAAAAACGTTATCTTCTATGTAAGCCTTCTAAGTACAGGAGCCATCTACATTTTTGACTTGGCAACTCTACTCAGATCTTTGTGGTGGGCACTATATTAGAAGTGCCTGGCACCTTCACCCGCGATAAGGAAGAATGACTTCCTTTCCTCTGCCACTTCGTTGAGTTATATAGTCCCCCCAAAACAACAACAACAACAACAAATTATCTTCCAAGGCATGATAAATACAAACATGAATTAATCAGATGATGATGAATACCACAGACCAGATCTTGAATACTGCTGTGTAAAAATGAATATTGCACCGAAACATATGGTCAGAATGTTCTATATACTATTTTTACTGTGTTGTTGATTATTTTAAAATCTTAATAATATCTCCATGAAGGCAATCTTTGGCAATAGAAAAAATAGATCACGCAACCATGAATCCTCAAATTCCTATCATGGGGAAACATATGGTTAAAATAAAACCAAATCAGCATGCTTCCATTCCTAAACTAGTGCAATTGTGGAGGGACAGCAGACTGGTGCAATATAGTCCCTAAACTTTAGTGATAGAAAAAAGATATAGGTCTTATATTTAAAGGGAGAGAGAAATAAGAACCTGGGCTTCCTAAAACTCAATGGAAGAGGGCAGGCATCCATAAAGGGTATTTAGAATCATAGAGTTGGAAGAAACCACATGGGCCATCCACTCCAACCCCCTGCCATGCGGGAACTCAAAATCAAAGCACCTCCAACAGATGACCATCCAGCCTCTGTTTAAAGTCCTCCAAAGAAGACGAACACATCAAACTCTGAGGGAGTGTGTTCCACTGTTGAACAGCTCTCACTGTCAGGAAGCTCCTCCTAATATTGAGGTGGAATCCCTTTTCCTACAGCTTGCATCCATTGTTCTGGGTCCTGTTTTCTGGGGCAACAGAAAACAAGCTAGTGCCCTCCTCAATATGACATCCCTACAAGTATTTAAAGAGGACTATCATATCCCCCCTTAACCATCTCTTTTCTAGGCTAAACATACCCAGTTCCTAAGTTGTTCCTCATAGGGATTCATGGTTTCCAGATACTTGACTATTTTAGTCACCCTCCTCTGGTCACGGTCCACTTTTTCAACACCCTACATTTGGCTGATGTTTCTTGGCCCCATCCCACCAACACTAGATGGCAGCTGATTTTCAGCATTTCAGAGAGGGGTTCTTCCTAGCTCTAACTGGAGAGTGTGTTACACAATTGTGACCTATTCCAAAGTGTACATTAATGAAAATTTGCTGACAATGCCTTTGGCATCCAATTTTAATAACTAGATTTAATAATATTTCCAAACCAGACCTATAATCTTCCCAAATGAAAGGCCATCTCTTCATTCTGATGCACAAAGCTGAAAATGAATGTCTCCCTGAAAATTAAAGGAGTTGCCAAGGTGTGCAAGTTGGCCTGTCAAGTGGAGGAGTGACTCCTCAAGGGGAGGCACGTGTTCAGAGAGACTCCAAAGGAAGGGAGCTGACTCAACAGCCCCTGAATGATATAAAAGGACTCCGAAGTCCAGACTTTTCCAACAGCTTCTCTCAGCTTCTTCTGAAGACTCCTCTGAGAACTTGGTAAGTGAGCATCCCCATGGCTCTAACCGCTGTTCCTTGCTGGGTCTGAACTTCATGTGAATTATATGCTCTCTTTCTCGCTCTCTCTTCCTTTCCTTCTTCACCTAAGATTGTTCTGTTTATTTAAAGTACTGGGCATTTGTATGTATTTCAGAAAGTCATAAGCTCTTCCTATCTCTGAGCGGTAAGTCTGAATTGCTGCAACAATCCTGTAAGGCTCTCTTGTACTCAATGGCAAAACTGTGTCTGTGGAAAGATGTGGAAAGAATAGTTTGCTTAGGAGGATTTGGTGGTTCTCTGGGAGGGAAGATCTCTGAACAAGGATTCCTTTGCTTAGAAGTCTGAAGCTGGTTTATGTTGACAGCTCTTAAAGGTGAGGGGCCCAGGTTCCCAGTTTTTCTTGTTAAATGCAAAAAAAGCAAACAATTCCCAGCATAACCCTTGAATTCTGAAAGAAGAGGTACTCCATCTTTGATGGGAAATGAGCACATTTCAGTGAAAGATGCACTATGCTAATTTTTAATGCTTCATCTCTACAGTTTTGGTTTAGCATTTGCATTGAACAAAAGATTTGAGTCCAAAGATTTATACCTGGATAAATCCAGACCCAAACAGGATGTAGGATTAAGGGACTTAATTGGATCTTCTGCATTCTGAGGATCACTTTTGTCTACCAAATAACTGATTAATTTATTGAACTGGTCTGTTTAGGTGAGTTAAATCAGGTGTGAAGTCTGCCTAAAATAGGTTCTGAAATTGTACCGGTAAAGTCATTGCTAATTAAACTTCCATTGATTTTAAGCTCTAAAGAATAAACTGTAACCATACTTGGCTGTCAGCCACAGTGGCCTCCTGGAGTGAGGATTCAGTTCAGCAGGATCTCCCAGGCTTCCTTTGAATCCCAACATTCCCCTTTAACAGGTCTCACTCTCTCGTTTCAGGTGCTTCCTCATCTTTCCAAGATGCCCTACTGTCCTTCAGACTGCCGTATCCCATTGTGCAATACGAGATGTAACCCTTATGGCTCAGGTCGCCTTTGTCATATCGGAGAGTCTTATGGCTCAGGTCTCCTTTGTAATAGAGGAGAGTCATCCTTGGCTCAAGCATGCCATGTCAGGACCCCTGATACCAGTATGACTGTGTACCCACCAGTGAATAACATATGTATTCCTGGTACAGAGCTACATCAAAGTGGTGAAGTGCACGTAACAATATACAGTCCTTGTGGTCCTGCATCCTGTGGTTCCCCTCAAGACTGCAGCTACCGATGCTACAATAGATGCTACAACTAAGAATGAAGGGAACTTCAATATCCATCGGACCTCCCGGCAACCGACCAAGATTACATGGATTTACGACTGATGATTTCCTGGACCTGGATGTCAGGAAAGCTGAGCATCCCTCATCCAGCCTTCCCAAGTTTCCAGGATAGGCAGATGCTCTACTTTCCTGACATCCATCTATGCTTACAGCTTATTCTCTCTAGCTTTGCTACACTTTCCTTTCTGTCTTTGTTTCTTCCAAGGCTATTTTGACCAGCTTTATTGAGAATCAAGGGACAATTCAAAGATAGACCTCTTGCATGGGATGTGGACCTTTTCCTCCTCTGCCTTATTATCACCATTCACCTTCACATCTAATAGTCTCTTGACCATGTCTAAGAGCAGGTTCATGACCATTTTCTGGTATTGTTTCTCTCTTCCCCTTTAATTTGACACTGCTGGTCCCAGACAACTTTATTTTCTGTTCCTCTCTTCCGCAATAAAGCTTCATTGCAGCAAAGTACTGTCTCCTGTATTATTCTAATCTTGGTTTCCAGATTTCAACCGTCAGATATGTCTTTTGACCATTCTTCAGGGAGAGCAGGCTGCCTATACAGGGGAGGTCAATAATCCGCTGCTAGGCAAGGCAGGGGAAACACAACACCACAACTCACTACCAGTTGTTGGTTCGGTTGAGCTGCATGCTTCCTACCTGCCATGATCCTAGGTTTTTATGGGGCAGGGTTTGGACAGAGGGTTGAAAAATACGAGGCCAAATGTGTGAATCCAGCTTCTCATTTTATTTTTAAAGGGAGAAATAATGGTAGTCTCATCCTCCAGTTGAATTGCTTGGAATGAAATTACCACAAAGACTGACATGTAGTGAAAATGTTGACTTCTAAGGAGCTTGAAAAGGGTAGAGTCACAACCCATTTGCCCAGAGATGAACCACTCTAAGTTCATGTTAATGCCTTTCACTTCTTCTGATAGAGCAGGAAAGAAGGGGGTCTGTAATCTCATAGAGTCAAACCAAAGCCTGACTGTAGTTGCAAGATTTGTGTCTCTCTGTCTATTTGGTTGGGAGTTTTTTTAAAGTCCATTCAGTGCTAATGCAGATGATGAAAGAAGAAAAAAGGTTTGGCTCCAAAGCAGAAATTGATATCTGCCAAGATAAGCCTTTTTATACTCTACCACATTTGCCATTAGAATAGGTCGCATCCTTATTCAGAACATCAGGCACTGGATGTCAAGTTTCTCATTTTTCTTCTCTCTCTGAGAAAGTCTTTTCAAACTTTCTGGACACCTCAATGGGAAAATCTTGTACGGGAAAGGCATTTTTCAAAGGACTTTTTCAGAGTGAAAAGAAAGTTAATCAAGCCCTTCCTTCTTAACCTTTCTGATCTGCTCTCTACAGAATTCTTGGTCTCAGGCTTTACCAAAAGACCACATGCTTTGCAGTATGCTAATAATTGATTTTGCACAGTGTGAAGATATGTGTAAAGCCAATGGGGCCCCAATTTTTTTAGGAAATAGTCATGTTTTTAGTGGAGTGAGAGCAACACTGGCACCTGCCAGCCTTCCAAGGGGCAAGTACTATATACCTACGGTGCTACAGAAAAGAAGGCCCTAACCCAGGGTTAGGCAACCTTTCCCCTTTAAGGGCCGAGGGACTTCAGCTCCCAGAATCCCAGGAGCTATTGGCCAACAGATGAAGGCTCCTCCAGTAGTACTCAGAATTCGGACAGCTGTTCCAGCAAATGCAGCTGCAGGGCAGCTTCTGAACTACCATATTTATTTGACTGTAAGTTGACCTCCTGAGTAAGTTGAAGCTAGATTTTGGGGCCAAAATGATGGATTTTGAGATGGCCCACAGATAAGTTCAGGACAATGCTTAGGGGCATGTAACAAAAGGATGCAAAGAATGAAGCAAAGGCAAACAATGCCAAAGAACAAAATTCCAACAGGCATAACTGCTTCTATCCAAATCTGCCCCTAAAATATACAAAATATGATACTAAACAAAAAGAATATGGATAAATGGAAAAAAGACTGGAAAATAGTGTCAAAAGTGATAGAAATAGACTATAAATAAATAGTAAATGAAGCTCCAACATTTAAATTGAAGGAAAATTTAAAGAAGGAGCTTTACAATAAGATTGTGGTCTTATTTTCAAGGTATTATGATATATGATTGATAGATTTGCTTATTGTTTTAAAGCGTACTGTGAATGATATAAGGGATTATAAAATGGAAAAAACTGAGACTTAACAACATGAGGAAAAGATGAGAAACAGAAGAAGAACTATCCCAGAGTGAGAAACCAAGAAAGTCAAGAGGAAGATAAAGTGAAGATAGGAACAGGAAGGAAACAGAACAAGGGAAATAAGAAGAAACACAAGAAGAGAAATTACTTAATAGACTGTATATAGTTTGATAGTTATAGTCATGATTTTTTAAAAGATGTATGTAATAAAAAAGAAACTGCTGGTCCTTGACGACATCTGCTGTTCCTTTTTTTCTGTGATAAAATGTCACTGCACCAACCATCTGTCTGTCTTAATTTTTACTCTTGGCTGCCAAATCTTGACCATCAGATTTGTCTCTTGACTATTCTCTAGGGAGACCTGGGTTGCCTACACAGGAGTTTATCACACGGGATCCCATGCAGATACTAGATTTAAAGGGATAAAATGGCAAATGGGTTGTTTTTCAAACAATGTTTGGGCTTAACCCGAACAGAAAGTAGAAACAACCCACCAAAGTGGGTTGTTTTTCACACGAACTTGGCCTCAAGGAGAAATAATGCATCATTAATCTGAACAGAAAGTTCCCAAAATCTGCTCCTTTTTATTTTCAGGACCTTTGGAAAGTCAAAAGGAGCAGGTTTTGCTGCCTTTCCATTTGGGTTAATGTTGTGTTATTTCTCCTTTACAGAAACATGTCTGAAAAACAACCTGCTTTTGCAGGGTTTTTTCCCCCCAGATTTTTAAATCCCGTTTCTTCATAGGATTTAAGCAATTTGCCTCTGTGTGATAAACTCCACAATTTAGGTCAATAATCCTCTTCTAGACAATGCAGAAGGAACACAACACCACAACCCACCACCAGTCGATGGGTGGGTTCAACCGCATGTTTCCGAACTGCCATACCTTTGGTTTAATGCTGCGGAAGATGGAGGAGGGTTATGTCCTCCTTCTCTAGGATATCAATTTATCACAGTTTGTGGTTCTTGTCCCATAATCAAACCATCAGGTTCTGTTTTCATTTGTTTCATCCATCATGCAGGGGACCAAGGCAGCAACATGAGATCTGTAAAATTACCACCTTGAACAGCTTTAAAAACACTGTTAAGATGGATCTCTTCCGGCAGGCCTTTCCTGAAGAGATATCCCAGCCGTAAAGAGACAGCACAACCTGCTCCCCTGACTCTGCTGCAATTATTGTTATTTGTTTATTGGTATTTTTAAAGTGCATTTTAAATTGTTCATTGTTTAATGGTATTTTAAGGGGTGGGTGGGATTGTGGGATAGGAAGTGTATTTTAATGTTGTAAACTGCCCTGGTTACGTTACACAGAGGGGCAGGATAAAAATAAATTATATTATTATTATTATTATTATTATTATTATTATTAACATTGCTGAATGCCTTTTGCTCAGTTCCTTAGGAGCCATGGATGCATTTTATGCATAACTACCTAGTAAAATCTCAAAGTGAGATAACATGTCCCTTTGATCTGATTTTCAAAATAAAGGGCATAGCGGTGGCATCTATTGCATTCATTACTTTCTATGTCCACATCTTTCTTCTCCTTGGAATGGAAGGATTTTGCTGGCTGCTGCTACCTTTCCTTGATCCTAATGCAAAAAAGGAAGCTTATGTCTACCTGGGGAAATAATCGTAGGGAATATACAATAAATTAAGCAACATTTTGCAACACTGCTGTTGTTGGACTATAACTCCCATCAACCCAATTAGCATGGGCAATAATGTAGCATCTTGAGGTCCACAAGTATCTGGAGGGCTGCAGTCCATCCATCTCCTGAAGTAGTAGAGTAACTTTTTGTCCTTCATTTGGGGCATGGAAGGAACATATTTTGATGAAATTTCCCTTCAAATTCATTCTCTGAATAATCTCATCCTAATGAAATTGTCATGTTGACATAATTTCAGATGCAACCTACTTGGATTTTATTATTTGGGATTAATAAGTCATTGTGTGGAGGACTCATGTATGCTTTTCTTGAGAGACCAATTCCTGAAGTCATCTCTGGGCGTTGGAGCAAATTAGTAACTTTGGCTCTAATTACAGTGAAGGCAATCAGACTTTAATGCCTCTGGAAAAGGTGAGCGTTGTCTCAGCTTTCTTGATCTTTGCACTTGCCTCCTTAAATTGCATATTCCTTACCTCTAATATTCAACAACAACAACAACAATTAAACTTCCAGCTACCATTTAAGACCTGAGAAGAATCAACAAATTATGTGGTGTCATTCAATTAACAGAGGAATGGAGTGTTAAAAGAAATGTTGCTTGTCATGCAACCTGGTAACAAACAACAACTTGAAAATTTTCTCTTCTACACAAAGCTTCCATGTATAGGAGCCATATCTTGTTATCACTTATGCAACTCTACAGATGGGTCTTGTGGTGGGCACCATCTTAGAATGATCTATTTCATCATACAGTATTTCCTTGACCAATGCAGCTTTTTTAAAAACATAAACTATCTAGAGGGGCCTACTAAACCGGATGAAGAAAAACAAGGCCATTGTTAATGAAGAGACAGACTAGGCAAGATAAAGAGAAGTTCACCTTCAGGTGTGCCCAGCTATTGACCTTCACCACTGTTGCCCCATGAAGACACTTCCTAAATTCAGGCGTGGTTTCACTTGATTTTCAGCACAAAATATTAATTCTCATTTCTTATTGAAAACAGTTTGGAATCACTTCCGAAATTCCACAATATTAAGAACTAACCTTTGGATGCTACCCAGCAAGGCTTTGACTGGATTGCCATAGGTGATGTTTCAACAACCTGAAGTTCAGAGTTCTAGCCATGGATATGGTTGCATTGTTAAGGTCAACTTGCCTAAGGCACAGCAGCATCAGCCAATGCCAAACCTTCATATTCCAAGTCTTAAGTTCATTTCATCCTGTCTCTCCATTAGTTAAGCAACCATATTATATCCATGTGTCTTTGATGTCTGTATTTTTTTTAATGAGAGAGGTACAATGACCTAATGAACGTTTGGTAAAGAATTTAGGAAGGAGGGAGGAGGAGGAGATGGCATGTATCTTTTTCCAAAAGAGGGTTGTCTCATTTGAAAGGATTTCCTATGGGATTTCTTCAGAACTTTCCCTTTCTACTAAAATATAATAGAAATCAATGAAGGACAAGAATGTTTAATTGGAGAAAGCTATGCATAAACACAAGATATCATGAGACAACAACAACAAAACCGGCAAGGGTTCATGATACTTTTGAAAATGTTCTCTAAAGGATACTGAAAAAACAACCAAAGCAATGATGTGATTCAGAAAATATCTCCTGCCAATGTGAATGGAAGGTGTGGCTATTATTCTTCAGGTGGAAAATGAGAGTAGTAAGCAAAGAACCGCCTACGCAGAATTATCCACCTGCTCCTTGGAGAATTCATGATCTTAGACATTGGCAAGGACCCATAACCTCTGGGGCTAACGAAATATTATTTACTTATGGTGTCTGCCTTAATAATAGCCTACTTAGTTTTATATTCAGTGAAGAACATCTGCTAAATAATATTTTGTCTCCATACACGACACTTCAATTACGACTTCATGCCTTTCTTCTCAAAGCTTAAAATAATCATATAGTTCCAAAGAATATTTTAGCTGACTAAGTCAAATGCAATTTATTTTGCAGAAGACATTCACTCCAACATTTCAAAGAGATTCATATGCAGAATTAACTTTAAATATTGTTGTGGAAATTTGACCAAATTATGTAAGACAGCTAAGAAAACAAGAAAGCAATCCCCCCTGTTCTTTGAAAGGCATCATAAGATTTTGGGGAATTACAGGAGGGCAACCTGGGTAGAGCAACCATGCATGTCTTACTTACCAGCAGTTGGGATTGAAGTTTTTAAAGGACCATAGGAAGATATTGGGATTCAGGCAAACATGTCCACCCTGTTCCACTTTCATCTGTAGACATGTATTGCAGCAAGTTCATGAACACTGTTTTGGGTTTCCATATACACCTCCTATGGGTTTGAAGGTGGGTTCCACAATGGAAAGTTAGCCAAAATAAATTGTGACTTGATAAGAATGGTTATACATGTTCAGAAAACCTGGAGATTTGAAGGACACTACCCAACAAATTAAATATTTTAAAAAATTCCTCACCTTAGTCCAGTGGATAAAGGAATACAGGAATAAATAAAGTGGCTGAAAATTGTATTTCTCAAGTGTTAGGGGAATGTAAAGGGGGAATCCTAGACTGATGAGAACCCTCACCCTTCAAAATTTATTCAGACCAAAATTTAAACCAAAATTCAAAAAAATATTTTTTTTCTGCACAGAAAATAAATCTTTTCCCCGTATATATTCTTTCCTGTGCAGAAAATTGTATTTGTCATAATAAATATGCTCATTTTTGTATGAAAAGAACAACACATATGACTTTTCCTCAGAATATGCCCCCAGCTACAGCATTTTCTGTAGAAAAAAACAGCATTCTCTGTGCCAAAGATCTCTACTCAAAATTACTATGCTCTGACCAGGAACACCTGATTCTTTGCAGGACATGTTTTTCTGAAAAACAACAACCATATGGGTGAATATTGTGCAGAATAATAAATCCTGAATTGCACTTAAAAATGTTCATTTAAAAAAAAATAATGCAATCAAAGCTGAGCTGAAATTCCTCTCCCAATCTTCCAGAGGGACATTCATCTCCCAAGCCTGATGGAAGGCCATTTTGAGGTTGTAAAGGGATTTCCATCTTCTCCCTTGTGTTTTCACTGTGCTACAGGAGTGGACAAGAGCAATGGGTCCAGGTCAGGAATGGAAAGAATATTCTGTATTGTTCATCTCCCAATCAAAAAATGGCTTTCCTATGAGTCAGGAACTCCCATTGCCAACGAGAACATAGCAGCAAAAATTTTGAGCAGCTTGATATTGAACTGAAAATATTAGCAATATTGTTCTTTATCTGTAACACACTTAAACCTGTTACTTTTGTTCTCATATCATCCTTGGGCTCATTCACACTAGGGAAATAATCTGGTTTAGAACAGGTTTATTTCCATGATGTTCACACTAACCCCAGTCATAATCAGTGCAGTTTGCAGGGATTGGGAGCAAAAGTCCACTTAAACCAGTGCATTTGGCACTGGATCCCTTAGCGGTGCTTTCTGAAAGAATCCAATGGTAAGCATCTCCAATAGTAAGAATAAGCTATTGGATCGACTGGGATCATGCTGCAACCATTTTGAATCAGTTTTGAATCTGTGCAGAGTTTCAAATCTCTCTCTTCAAAAAATAAATTAGAGGGTTTGTGGTTCTGTTGTTTCAGTTTTGAATGAGAAAGCCAAATGTAAGTATTTGATAAAGATAGGTATGATTTTTTGAGGAACAAAACAGAATTTATCAAATAGTGACACATGAGTGCTTTGAAAATACAACCCACTCACAAGCCTACTTTTGGCCCCATTGCAAAACAAAATGTTGGAGAACAACAAGTGAAATCTGTGCTACGGTGAGAATTTGAATAAGTCACAGACATTAGTCTCATTAGGGTTGTACACTTTATTTCGGAGGATGCATACCTTTAATTTCAAGATAGACCATCTTGGCCTTATGTTCTTCATAGTCAGGTGGCCAATATCCAACATAAAATGCTTTCTACAATCTCTTCCTCTTCAAATTATTGGTGGTCTTTTTATTTTCATTTTAAAAACCCTTCTTATTACATTTTTTAACCAACAATGGAAAAATCATACAAAAATCATACAAAAGAAAAACACTCAATTACAAATATCACACAGATACACACACCCACGCACCTGAATCCTACATTAATCTTCCTAATTATGGATCACATTTTTAACCATCCATGGTGGCCAAAGTAAATAGGTTCCTGATATTCAGTGATCAGAAAAATCAACAGGCACATCATGTAGAACCCCAACCTTACCTTTCCTGCCATCTTAGTACTTGAAGATGAGAATAAAGTCAGGTACAAACAGGTGACAACCAGAGCTCAGGGCTATGACTACAGCCTGAAAAATGGCCTTCTATTAACATTCTTCTATACAAGACAGATCTATGTTAGTCCCTGAAAGACTATCACCCTTTCATGGGTTTTGTTCACTACCAAGCCAATTGCCACCTCTTTTGAAGAAGAGTTTTCAGATGGCAGGAGAAAGATGTCCAAATCTGTCTTCTTCCCAGAATGGAAGGAAATTTAATGCTTGCTGCAAGGTTTCTTTGGGCCTTGTGCAAAACTGGGAAGCTCACACTCTTTGCTTGGGGAACAATGTTGGGGGAGATCAAATAGATTAAGCTACAGCTTTCAACCAGAATGGAAGTTGTGGGATTGCAACTTCCATCAACCCTAGTTACTATAGACAATGGTGAGGAATCCTGGGAATTACAGTCTATAAGTGTCTGGAGGGCTGCACTTCATTCATATCCTGAAGGAGTAGAGTCAATTCTTGTTAGGGGCATTTAGGGGCATGTGATAAACACATTTTGTTTGATTTCCTCCTTAAATTAATTCTCTCCCAAAATTCAATTCCTATGAAGGTTCCAGATTGCCATAGTTTCTGACTCAACTTACTTGGATTTTATTATTTTGGATTAATAGCAAAGGTAGTTATTGCGTGGAAGACTCATGTATGGTATTCTTGAGAGACTACATATTGAGGCTGCCTTTGGGCATTGAAGCAAATTAATAACTTTGGCTTCAATTATAGTGAAGGCAGTCAGACTTTAATGCTGTTGAAAAAAAAAAGAGCATTCTTTGTTTATGCTTCCTTAATCATAAGTATATTCCTTAGCAAGTACAGGAGCCATCTTCAGATTTCCTTTGGGCAACTCTACACACATCCCATGTGGTGGACACCATCTTAGAAGGCCATGTCACCTTCACGTGGGATAAGAAGGAATGATCTTTTTTCATCTGATACTTCAATGAGTGTTTTTTTCTAAACACAAACTATCAAGGCATGTGAATTCATAGGCTTTCATGGCCAGCATCCATAGTTTTTTGTGGGTTTTTTGGGCTGTGTGGCCATGTTCTAGAAGAGTTTCTTTCTGATGAGATATGTACCCACTCTCTTCCATGCCAGCATTCTCTGAAGATTCCAGCCAAAGATGATGGTGAAATGTCAGAAAGAAACTCTTCTAGAACATGGCCACACAGCCTGAAAAACCCACAAAAAACTGTCAGGGCATGCTAAACATAAACTTGAACAACATGACAATTGCTAAGGAGAAGACAGTCTAGATAAGATAAAGCGTGATTTTTTGGTGGGTCGAACTATCTGCCTTCACCCTCTTGGGGGACTTGGTCTCTCATCCTACAAGATAGGGAAGCACTAGAAGAAAGTTGATAATAGAGAGATTGATTCCCCTTGTATCTTCCCAGCAGTCTCTCCATTATTGAACTGACAGATTGATGCATAAATGCTCTAGCAGGACCTGTTGCAAGCTTCTCTTTGTTCTTCTTCTGATCCTTTGCTGAGGATAGTTGGGAGGGGTATTCCTGCACACACAATAATACCCAGGAAAGTTTGGAAGCAGCTTTAAAGGAGCAAGAGGACCATCCTGGGTAACTCTACTGAGGAGCTCATAGAAGGGGCAAAACATAATTCAGGATGTTAGAGGCGAAGCAAAGGAGGAGGAGAAGGAGGAAATGGAAATGTGTTCCTCACTATTTCAGTTAGGACATAAGGGAACAAGATCAATGGATAGTTGGATCTGAATAATAGTCTACCTCATCTAGTGTTCTGTTCCCCCAGTGATCAGTCCAGTGTCCCAATGGGAAGCCCACCAGAGGACCTGAGGGACACAGGGAATTATAGAATTCCTTGGGCATAGAGCAAAACAGGAAAGCACATGTTCTTTCCTTGGGAAATAGTTTTGGGGAACATCACATAGATTAAGCCACAACTTCCAACCTGACCCAAGATTGTTGGATTGCAACTCCCATCAATCTTAGTTAGCATATCCAATGGTGAGGAATCTTGGGAACTGCAGTCTACAGGTACTTGGAAGGCTGCACTTCATTCACTAACTGTATCATCATTACCCTCCTCCTCCTCCTCCTCCTCCTCCTCCTCCTCCTCCTCCTCAACATCTGTATCTAAGTAAAGAAATAAACACTTCATCCATATCGCGAAGGCAGCAGAGTAACTGCTTGTCCTTCGATTAGAGGCATGCAAGAAAAGCATTTTGATGGCTTTCCCCCTCAAATTCAGTCTCCCCAAACTTCCATCCCAATAAAGTTGCCATATTGACACAATTTCAGGTACGACCTACTTGGGGTTTAATTATTTTGGATTAATAGCAAAGGTAGTTATTGTGTGGAAGACTTATGTACGGAGTGCTTGAGAGACCACATTCCAAGGCCATATTTGGGTGTAGAATCAAATTAGTAACTTTAGTTCTAATTATAGTGAAGGCAGTCAGACTTTAATGCCTGGAGAAGCTCAGTGTTTGTTGTTTATGCCTCCTTATTCTTTGCACCTGCCTCATTAAATTGTACATTCCTTCCCTCTAATATTTAGCAAAAACCTACCTCTTACTGTTTGAAGGGAATCATGGTGAAGTATGCCAACTGAATTCTGTGGTGTCATCAGATTAAAAAGAGAACAACCATGTTCCTTTTTGGTTGCTTAGTAGTTTGGAATCCTCTCCATCACGCAACCTATGCTTCCATCTGGGTCCATTGTTATTGGCAGGTTATGTGGGAAGGCATGACTCTTCCTAAGATCAGTGTTTCAGAGAAAATGGCCCAGGTAGCAAGAAGAAATGAATGCAACAATGCATACATCCAGGGTTGCAGGCTGACAACTGAAAAGGGCTCTTGTAGTTTTAAGAATTAGAACAAAGACAACATTGCAGGAAATGTTTCTTGTCATGCAACCGGCTAGCAAGCAACAATCTTCTATGCAAGCCTTCTAAGTACAGGAGCCATCTACAGTTTTGACTTGGCAACTCTACTCACATCCTTGTGGTGGACACAATCTTAAAAGAGCCTGGCACCTTCACCTGTGATTAGAAAGAATTACTTCCTTTCCTCTGCCACTTTGTTGAGTTATGTAGTTCTCTCCCCCTCAAAAAACAAACAAAAACAAAACAAACCCAAACTATCTTGCAAGGCCTGATAAACACAAACATGATTTAATCAGATGATAATGAATACCACAGACCAGATCTTGAATACTGCTGTTTAAAAATGAATATTGCACTGAAAACATATGGTCAGGATGTTCTATATACTATTTTTACTGTGTTGTTGATTTTTTTAAATCTTAATAATATCTGTTTGGCAATAGAAAAAATAGATAACACAACCATCAATTCCCAAATCCCTATCATGGGGAAATATATGGTTAAAATAAAACCAAATCAGCATGTTTCCATTCCTAAATCAGTGCAATTGGAGGGACAGCAGACTGGTGCAATATAGTCCTTAAACTTTAGTGATAGAAAAAAGATGTTGGTCTTATATTTACAGGGAGAGAGAAATAAGAACCTGGGCTTCCTAAAACTCAGTGGAAGAGGGCAGGCATCCTTAAAAGTTATTTAGAATCACAGAATCATAGAGTTGGAAGAAACCACATGGGCCACCCAGTCCAACCTCATGCCATGCGGGAAATCAAAATCAAGGTACCCCCCACAGATAGCAATCCGAGGGAATGTATTCCACTGTCGAACAGCTCTCATTGTCAGGAAGTTCCTTCTAATATTGAGTTGGAATCCATTTTCCTGCAGCTTGCATCCCTTGTTCTGGGTCCTGTTCTCTGAGGCAACAGAAAACAAGCTAGTGCCCTCCTCAATATGACATCCCTACAAGTATTTAAAGAGGACTATCATATCCCCCCTTAACCATCTCTTTTCTAGGCTAAACATACCCAGTTCCTAAGTCGTTCCTCATAGGGATTCAGGGTTTCCAGATACTTGACCATTTTAGTCACCCTCCTCTGGTCACGGTCCACTTTTTCAACACCCTACATTTGGCTGATGTTTCTTGGCCCCATCCCACCAACACTAGATGGCAGCTGAATTTTCACCATTTCAGAGAGGGGTTCTTCCTAGCTCTAACTGGAGAGTGTGTTACACAATTGTGACCTATTCCAAAGTGTACATTAATGAAAATTTGCTGACAATGCCTTTGGCATCCAATTTTAATAACTAGATTTAATAATATTTCCAAACCAGACCTATAATCTTCCCAAATGAAAGGCCATCTCTTCCTTCTGATGCACAAAGCTGAAAATGAATGTCTCCCTGAAAATTAAAGGAGTTGCCAAGGTGTGCAAGTTGGCCTGTCAAGTGGAGGAGTGACTCCTCAAGGGGAGGCACGTGTTCAGAGAGACTCCAAAGGAAGGGAGCTGACTCAACAGCCCCTGAATGGTATAAAAGGACTCCGAAGTCCAGACTTTTCCAACAGCTTCTCTCAGCTTCTTCTGAAGACTCCTCTGAGAACTTGGTAAGTGAGCATCCCCAAGGCTCTAACTGCTGTTACTTGCTGGGTCTGAACTTCATGTGAATTATATGCTCTCTTTCTCGCTCTCTCTTCCTTCCCTTCTTCATCTAAGATTAATCTGTTTATTGAAAGTACTGGGCATTTTTATGTATTTCAAAAAGTCATAAGCTCTTCCTATCTCTGAGTGGGAAGTCTGAATTACTGCAACAATCCTGTAAGGCTCTTTTGTACTCAATGGCAAAACTGTGTCTGTGGAAAGATGGGGAAAGAATGGTTTGCTTAGGAGGATTTGGTGGTTCTCTGGGAGGGAAGAGCTCTGAACAAAAAGTCCTTGGCTTAGAGGTCTGAAGCTGGTTTATGTTGACGGCTCTTAAAGGTGAGGGGCCCAAGTTTCCAGTCTTTCTTGTCAAATGCAGAAAGAGCAAACAATTCCCAGCATAACCCTTGAATTCTGAAAGAAGAGGCACTCCATCTTTGATGGGAAATGAGCACATTTCAGTGCCAGATGCACTATGCTAATTTTTAATGCTTCATCTCTACAGTTTTGGTTTAGCATTTGCATTGAACAAAAGATTTGAGTCCAAAGATTTATACCTTGATAAACCCAGACCCAAACAGGATGTAGGATTAAGGGACTTAATCGGATCTTCTGCATTCTGAGGATCACTTTTGAAATTGTAACGGGAAAGTGATAGCTAACTAAACTTCCATTGATTTTAATGCATCCACTGGACAAAAGTGGAATCGTGGACTTCAGTATTCATCAGCCAATGAGCTATCATTTGATTTTATTATTTGGATGATTCTGAGCCACCTTTTCCATTCACATCTTTTACAGGATGAAGACATGTAAAGCAATTTTTGCAAAAAATTATATATTCTTCGATAAAGCTAAAGTTATGTTTCATATTGTTCAAGGTGCCCATAGTCTTCCTTTGTATTGTAGAGCTAAAGACTTGCTCAAAAAAGGTTAATATCTCTACATCACAGTGGGAATAATAATAATAATAATAATAATAATAATAATAATAAAATTTATTTATATCCCGCACCTTTGGAACACCAATCTGGGCGGCTAACAATCTTAAAATATACCATACAATAAAACTTATAATACAAAAGATACCCCCCACCCTCCTTAAAACAGTATTAAATCAAATCCATTAAAAACATCACAAAAATTTAAAACCTAGTACCCAGATTAACTGAAGCCTGACTTGGTGCTCCTTCCATCAAAGATGGGCCACGTGAGGAGCATCGATTTGCAGGATCAGTTGTCCGAGGGGGGGGGGGTAACACATCTATAAAGGATGACTAATCTGGAAAGGCCTGCCGGAAGAGATCCATCTTGACAGCCTTTTTGAAGCTGTCTAAAGATGTTAATAGACGGATCTCGTCCGGCAGGCCGTTCCAGAGTCTGGGTGCAACAACTGAAAAAGCCCTCCGGGAGGTAGCTGCCAGCCTTGATTTTTGAGGCTGCAGCAGTTTCCTCCCGGAGGACCGAAGTGCGCGGGGAGGATTATATGGGAGAAGGCGGTCCCTGATATAGTTTGGACCCAAGCCATTTAGTCCTGAGGATGTGTGAAAATGAAAAACTGTTTGTGGTGGACAGAGTATTTTTTTGTTTTTTTGTGGGGAAAGAGAGCCTCAGCACTTCTAGAAATTTACTCTCCATCTCATGACTCAAAGACTCACAGTCCAACTGGGCCCTCCCTTACTTTTATTTTTTTCTTGATGGCAAGCCTCCATGGGGTCCATGAGCAGAAGACAGTGTACAAATACACACGCACGCACACACACACACGCACACACACACCTATATTTAGGAAAACTAGAGTTTGAAACCTCTTGCATTCACAGTTTCTGCAAAAAAAAAAATGCATGTACAGCAACCCTTGAAAGCATGCATTTGCCTTATTGAAGATAACAATATCTCCCTCCATTCTTCCCTCTGTTTCCTATGAGCAAACAGAGAGAGATTGAGAGGCCTTATTGGATCTGGCACCTTCCCAGTCTTGGAATCAATGCTCTTTTTTGCAACAACTCCTGTCTGAAGTTCGTCTTCTGTTGAGGGCAAGAAAGAAAGGGTACACCTTTGTTTCAGATTTCCCAGGAAACAGATGATGTTGCAAGAACAAGGGTTATCTCCCCACAAAATGTTGATTTATGGTATTTGTATGAAAATGGTAAGAGAATGTTCATCACAACCTCCCCTTTTCTCAAAAATAATGTTATTTCTCCTCATGCTATATTTGATGTATGTCCAAGCAGTCTTTCCCATTTCTCTTAGGGCAGGGGTAGGCAATCTTTCCCCTTTAAGGGCCGAGGGACTTCAGCTCCCAGAATCCCAGGAGCTATTGGCCAACATGGGACTATTGGCCTACATCGTTGAGGCTTCTGGGAGCTGAAGTCCCTCAGCCCTTAAAGGGGAAATGTTGCCTACCCCTGTCTTAGAGCATCATTTAGGCAGGTAGCAAAGCTCTAAAGAATAAACTGCAAGCATAGCTGGCTGTCAGCCACAGTGGCCTCCTGGACTGAGGATTCAGTTCAGCAGGATCTCCAAGGCTTCCTTTGAATCCCACCATTCCCCTTTAACAGGTCTCACTCTCTCATTTCAGGTGCTTCCTCATCTTTCCAAGATGCCCTACTGTCCTTCAGACTGCCGTATTCCATTGTGCAATACGAGATGTAACACTTATGGCTCAGGTCGCCATTGTTATATCGGAGAGTCTTATGGCTCAGGTCTCCTTTGTAATAGAGGAGAGTCATACTTGCCTCAAGCATGCGATGTCAAACTCCCTAATACCTATCTGACTATGTGCCCATCACCGGTGGACATCTGTTGCAGAGGTACAGTGCTTTCCCAGTGTGATGGTCCGGATGTAACAATATGCAATCCTTGTGGTCCTGCATCCTGTGGTTCCCCTCAAGACTGCAGCTACCGATGCTACAATAGATGCTACAACTAAGAATGAAGGGAACTTCAATATCCATCGGACCTCCCGGCAACCGACCAAGATTACATGGATTTACGACTGATGATTTCCTGGACCTGGATGTCAGGAAAGCTGAGCATCCCTCATCCAGCCTTCCCAAGTTTCCAGGATAGGCAGATGCTCTACTTTCCTGATAGCCATCTATGCTTACAGCTTATTCTCTCTAGCTTTGCTCGACTTTCCTTTCTGACTTTGTTTTTTCCAAGGCTATTTTGACCAGCTTTATTGACAATTCAAAGATAAACCTCTTGCATGGGATGTGGACCTTTTCCTCCTCTGCCTTATTATCACCATTCATCTTCACATCTAATAATCTCTTGACCATGTCTAAGAGCAGATTCATGACCATTTTCTGGTATTGTTTCTCTCTTCCCCTTTAATTTGAAACTGCTGGTCCCAGACAACTTTATTTTCTGTTCCTCTCTTCCGCAATAAAGCTTCATTGCAGCAAAGTACTGTCTCCTGTATTATTCTAATCTTGGTTTCCAGATTTCAACCGTCAGATATGTCTTTTGACCATTCTTCAGGGAGAGCAGGCTGCCTATACAGGGGAGGTCAATAATCCGCTGCTAGGCAAGACAGGGGAAACACAACACCACAACTCACTACCAGTTGTTGGTTAGGTTGAGCTGCATGCTTCCTACCTGCCATGATCCTAGGTTTTTATGGGGCAGGGTTTGGACAGAGGGTTGAAAAATACGAGGCCAAATGTGTGAATCCAGCTTCTCATTTTATTTTTAAAGGGAGAAATAATGGTAGCCTCATCTTCCAGTTGAATTGCTTGGAATGAAATTACCACAAGGACTGACATGTAGTGAAAATGTTGATTTCTAAAGAGCTTGAAAAGGGTGTAATGAGAAGACTCTGAACCTGGGAAATTACTAAAGTCCAAGTCTTCTATGGGATCTTTTATCCTATGTTTATGGAGGTGGCTAGAGAAGAGACTGATATGGAAACAAAGCTTTATTTGAGGATTCAAGCATACAAAGACACCCTAACATACATGGATACGCACAAGAACTGAGGAGTAAAGTAGTTAACTTGGATAGGAACACAAGGCTTTCACATGGTGATAATTACCTGCAAAGATGTTGCTCCAACAATGAATAGACTCAACCGAAAAGAACAGTAGGTAGAGCTGGGGAGACTCTAGCTAGAGATCATGAATGGTACAGGACCGTCATGAAATCTATCCAGATCCCCCTTTTCTTTGAGATTTTGGGGAGTATTTAAACCCTAGAAGGAAGAGTTGCTATTGAACCTCAAAGGATTCCGATTGCTATGCTTTGAAGTGGACAATTTCCAGAAGAGGGGAGATGGGGTGTAGGTTTTTTTTTAATTTTCCTCACCTTTAGGACACATCCTGACTGGCTCATAAATCTTTTCAGGTGTGAATCAAAATCAAAATCAATCAAAACCAGTTATCGTAACAAGGGTAAAGTCACAACACATTTGCCCAGAGATGATCCACTCTAAGTTCATGTTAATGCCTTTCACTTTTTCTGATAGAGCAGGAAAGAAGGGCGTCTGTAATCTCATAGAGTAAAAAAAAAAACAAAAAAAAACCTGACTGTAGGTTGCAAGATTTGTGTCTGTCTATTTGGTTTTTTTGTTTTTTAAAAAGAAAGTCCATCCAGTGCTAATGCAGATGATGAAAGAAGAAAAAAGTAGGATTGCTTATTTACCTATTTATTTATTGTACTTGTTGACAATAAGTTTTATCAGTCCTTTGCTTTAATTTAGATTGTAAGACTAAATCAAATTGGGATTCCCTGAGAAATGACGCAACTGCCCTCAAGACGATGTCAACCTATGGCAACTCTGTGAACTCTGATTGATTCCATCCATCTGAAACAAGGCCTTCCTCTTTTCCTATTGTCTTCAATATTGCCTTTAGCAAGCATTCTAGGTTTTTCTAGCGGGTCCTTTCTTCTCATGATATGGCCAAAATATGATATGGCTCGCTAACAAAGGTTATAATGGTTGCTGAATTGGGAGCCCAGAGGAGAAAAAAGATGAATTGGCTACTATAAGGAGGTCCCATCTTTGCAAGACTGGAACAGGGCACATATGAACAGGGTGACTTGGAGGGTGTCCATCATAAGTCAAAGCCAACTTGATGGCATTCATCAACAAGAAAGCTGCTTGAGTCCTATGTAGGGAGAAAGGAGGCATGTAATAAAGAAATAAATACTTGCTTGGGATATTTGAGTGATTTCACCCAACACCAGTGTTAATATGGATAACTGAGCTTCATTCCCAGGAATCCAGAGTGGCCATGGATATGGTTGCATTGTTAAGGTCAGCTTGCCTAAGGAACAGCAGAATCAGCCAACGCCGAATCTTCACATTCCAAGTCTTAAGTTCATTTCATCCCGTCTCTCCATTAGTTCAGAAACCACATTATATCCATGTGTCTATGATGTTTGTATTTTTTTTTAATGAGAGAGGTACAATGACCTAATGAACTTTTTGGTAAAGAATTTAGGAAGGGGGGGGGGGAGAGGAGGAGATGGCATGTATCTTTTTCCAAAAGAAGGTTGTCTCATTTGAAAGGATTTCCTATGGAATTTCTTCAGAACTTTTCCTTTCTACTAAAAATATAATAGAAATCAATGAAGGACAAGAACGTTTAATAGGAGAAGGCTATGCATAAACACAAGATATCATGAGACAACAACAAAACTGGTAAGGGTTCATGATACTTTTGACCCTTTAGCCCTTTGCTTGCATTTGATGACCTGATGATTTAGGATCATAAATCATAGATTTAAATTTTCTTGCATACTGATAGAAAAAAGGCTAGGTCCCATGTGTGTAGGGAGAGAAAAATCAGAACTTGGACTTCCTAACACTCAGTGAGTGTTGGGTCCTGCATCCTTAAACCATATTTAACTGATAGTTCTCTTGGTGCCATCCTCCAAGCTAGCAACTAAATTTCATCCTTCCAGACAGGGGTCTTTCCTAGCTCTCTCTAGATATTTTGTTATACAATGCAACACTTCCAAAAGTGTGAATTAATTAAAATATGCTGACGATGCCTTTGGCATCCACAGTGATTTAATAATATTTCCAAACCAGGATTTGTTTCCAGGATCCCCTGTGGATACCAAAATTCATGGATGCTCAAGTCCCATTGAATATAGTGGCAGAGTAAAATGGTGTCTCTTATATAAAATGGCAAAATCAAGGCTTGCTTTTGGAAATTTATATATTTTAAAAATATTTTCAAGCCATGGATGCTTGGATCCATGGCTTAAAAAATAATAATCCATGGATGCAGAGGGCTGACTCTGAATCTTTTGGGAGTATGGTGATGCCTGATGTTGTTTTCCTTTTATCTGTCTTGGATCTCATGCCACTCAGAATGAGAGGCTGACAACTTTGGGTTCTAGATTCATGAGAGAGGTAGAAAAACTTCCTTCTGACTAATTTGTCCATGCAATGTTATTATTATATTATTATTCTCTAAACCAGGGATTTATATCAGATGAAAGAGAGTAGCCCCAAACTGGTACCTGAACCTTGAAAGCTGTTACCTGTATCGGCTCAGGGGCATCACTAGGGTTGTGCTGAGGGAGGTTGGCTCCTCAGAGGAGGGTGAAACCTGGTGGAAAAGATGCTCCTGTCCATCCCAGGTCCTCCCTAGCCACCCCCTTCACTAGCCAGAGCACCTCTGCCATCCACCGGCTTTGACCACTGGTGAGGATAGAGTGCTGCTGCTACCTTGCAGCTCTATTCAGGTCTAGTAGGGCTGGTGACTGAGCTGGAAAGAGAGACAAAGGCTGCAAGGTGTGCAGCAGCCAACCCCCAGACATCCGAGGTGCCCAGGCTGGCAGAAGGGGGCACTTGGGATGTGTGCCAGGCAGCCTGGGGTTGACAACACAGAGGTGGCACCAACCCTAGTGAAGCCATTGTATCTGCTTCCTCCAATATTCTCTAAAGGATACTGAAAAAACAACCAAAGCAATGATGTGATTCAGAAAGTATCTCCTGCCAATGTGAATGGAAGGTGTGGCAATTAGTACCCATAGCTCTCTTGTTCTTCAGGTGGAAAATGAGAGTAGTAAGCGAAGAGCAGAACTATCCACCTGCTCCTTGGAGAATCCATGATCTCAGACAGTGGCAAGGACCCATAACGTCTGGGGCTAACTAAATATTATTTAGTTATGGTGTCTGCCTTAATAATAGCCTACTTAGTTTTATATTCAGTCAAGAACATGTGCTAAATAATATTTTGTCTCCCCACACAACACTCCAAATACTACTTCATGCCTTTCTTCTCAAAGCTTAAAATAATCATATAATTCCAAAGAATATTTTAGCTGACTAAGCCAAATGCAATTTATTTTGCAGAAGACATTCACTCCAATGTTTCAAAGAGATTCATATGCAGAATTAACCTTAAATATTGTTGTGGAAATTTGACCAAATTATGTGAGACAGCTAAGAATACAAGAAAGCAATCTCCCCTGTTCTTTAAAAGGCATCATAAGATTTGGGAAATTACAGGAGGGCAACCTGGGTAGAGCAACCATGCATGTCTTACCAGTAGTTGGGATTAAAGTTTTTAAAGGACCATGGAAAGATATTGGGATTCAGACCAACATGTCTACCCTGTTCCACTTTCATCTGTAGACATGTATTGCAGCAAGTTCATGAACACTGTTTTGGGTTTTCATATACACCTCCTATGGGTTTGAAGGTGGGTTCCACAATGGAAAGTTAGCCAAAATAAATTGTGACTTGATAAGAATGGTTAAACGTGTTCAGAAAACCTGGAGATTTGAAGCACACTACCCAAAAAATCAAATATTTTTTAAAAAATCTTCACCTTAGTCCAGTGGAAGGAATATTTCAAAATAAAGGAATAAATACAATTGTGTCTCTCAAGTGTCAGGGGAATGTAAAGTGGGAATCCTGGAGTGATGAGAATCCTCACCCTTCAAGACTTATTCAGACCAAATTTCAAAAAAATAATTTTTCTGTAGAGAAAACAGTATTCTCTGTGCCAAAGATCTTTACGCAAAAGTGCTATTTCCTGATTTCTTTCCAGGAAATGTTGTTTTCTGAAAAACAACAACCACATGGGTGAATATTTTACAGAATAATAAATCTTGAATTGTATTTTTAAAAATGTACATTAAAAAAATACAATCAAAGCTGAGCTGAAATTCCTCTTCTCATTTTCCAGAGGGACTATCATCTCCCGAGCCTGAAGGAAAGCCATTTTGAGGTTGTAAAGGATTTCCATCTTCTCCCTTGTGTTTTCACTGCACTACAGGAGTGGACAAGAGCAATGGGTCCAGGTCAGGAATGGAAAGAATATTCTGTATTGTTCCTCTCCCAATCAAAAAATGGCTTTCCTATGTGTCTGGAACACCTATTGGCAAGGAGAACACAGCTACCAGAATTGCTGGTCTTTTAATTTTAATGTGATTATTGCTGGTCTTTTAATTTTTATTTTAAAAACCCTTCTTATTCCAAGTTTAACAAACAATGGAAAAATTATACATAAATCATACAAAAGAAAAACACTCAATTACAAATATCGCACACATAGACACACCCGAACCCTACACTAATCTACAAACATAACCCCAAGATATACTGAATTACCCCTCAACCCACCCAATGCACTCAATTCCTAACCATCTTTATAAAATTATATAAAATTATAACAATCAATATATTAAAGAATCATGTGGTTTCGGTGCTCTTTGTGAACTTGATGTAAATTCCAAGTGTCCTTTGTCTAAGTGTTGCTTCCTTCAAAAATAAATTTCTATGTTGAACAAAATAAGAGTTTCTGCATAGATTCTTCCTAATATGGATCACATTTTTAACCACCCACGGCGGCCAAAGTAAATAGGTTCCTGATATTCAGTGACCACAAAAATCAACAGACACATCATGTAGAGCCCCAACCTTACCTTTCCTGCCATCTTAGTACTTGAAGATGAGAATAAAGTCAGGTACAAACAGGTGACAACCAGAGCTCAGTGCTATGACTACAGCCTGAAACATGGCCTTCTATTAACATTCTTCTATACAAGCCAGATCTATGTTGCTCCCTAAAAGACTGTCACCCTTTCATGGGTTTTGTTCACTACCAAGCCAATTGCCTCCTCTTTTGAAGAAGAGTTTTCAGGTGGCAGGAGAAAGATGTCCAAATCTGTCTTCTTCCCAGAATGGAAGGAAATTTACTGGTTGCTTCAAGGTTTCCTTGGGCCTTGTGCAAAACAGGGAAGCTCACACTCTTTGCTTGGGGAACAATGTTGGGGGAGATCAAATAGATTAAGCCACAGCTTTCAACCAGAATAGAAATTGTGGGATTGCAACTTCCATCAACCCTAGTTACTATAGACAATGGTGAGGAATCCTTGGAATTGCAGTCTATAAGTATCTGGAGGGCTGCACTTCATTTCTATCCTGAAGGAGTAGAGTCAATTCTTGTTAGGGGCATTTAGGAGCATGTGATAAATACATTTTGTTTGATTTCCCCCTTAAATTAATTCTCTCCCAAAATTCAATTCCTATGAAGCTTCCAGATTGCCATAGTTTCTGACTCAACCTACTTGGATTTTATTATTTTGGATTAATAGCAAAGGTAGTTATTGCATGGAAGACTCATGTATGGTGTTCTTGAGAGACAACATTTTCAGGCTGCCTTTGGGCATTGAAGCAAATTAGTAACTTTGGCTTCAATTACAGTGAAGGCAGTCAGACTTTAATGCTGTTGAAAAAAAAAAGAACATTTTTTTTGTTTATGCTCCTTTAATCTTGAAAATATTCCTTAGCAAGTAAAGGAGCCACCTTCAGTTTTCATTTGGGCAACTCTACACACATCCCTTGTGGTGGACATGGGATAAGAAGGAATGGTCTTTTTTATCTGATACTTCAATGAGTGATACAGTCTTTTTCCCTAAACACAAACTATCAGGGCATGTGAATTTGTAGGCTTTCATGGCCGGCATCCATATTTTTTTTGTGAGATTTTGGGCTGTATGGCCATGTTCTAGAAGAGTTTCTTTCTGACGTGATATATACCCACTCTCTTCCATGCCAGCATTCTCTGAAGATGCCGGCTACAGATGCTGGCAAAATGTCAGAAAGAAACTCTTCTAGAACATGGCCACACAGTCTGAAAAACCCACAAAAAACTATCAGGGCATGCTAAACATAAACATGAACAACATGACAATTGCTAAGGAGAAGACAGCCTAGGTAAGATAAAGAGAGATCCATTTTCTGGTGGATCGAACTATCTGCCTTCACCCTCTTGGGGGACTTAGTCCTCATTGAAGACATGGTTTCACTCCCTTTCCTTGTGTGGCATAGTGTTGGACTGTGAATCTGGAGACCAGGCTTCAAATCCCCAATGGGCCATGAACCCCAGTGGGTGACCTTGGTCAAGGCACATGCTCTCAGCCTCAGGAAAAGACAATCATAAACCTTCTCAGAAGAAATGTTTCCAAGAAAAAAAATGTTTCCAAGAAAAAAAAGCCTTAATGGGTTCACCTTAGGAGCACCATAAGTCAGAAATGAATAGAAGGCACATAGCAACCCCAGTCCAAGACCTCCTCTTTCTTTAGAGTCCTGTAACAAGGTCCATGTAATGCTTGGCTTCTTGTCCTGCCAAATAAATTTAGAGAAATCCTTCTGCCACTTCAAAAAAAAAAAAAAAAAAAAAAAGAAAAGAAAAGAAAAAGAAAAAAGGAAAAAAAGAAGGCAAATCATTAAACAAAACAAAACAAAATGGGCAAGACATTTATTTTAATTGTTGAAATTTGTCCCATCAAGAGATAATTTCAAACTGCTCCATCTTTGTAGGGCCTGTTGTATATAGCATATTCTGTCTACACCATCCCAGGTCTAAGAGTCCAGAACCCCATGGTCCGACATAGATTTCCTGGTCTATACTTCATCCCTCACCAGGGAAGAAGAAAGAGAAGGTAGATTCCAGGAATTAGAGAGAGCAGAAGGAAACAAAGAGAATTGAACTGGGTAAATGTGACCCATCTCTCATCCTACAAGATATGGAAGCGCTAGAAGAAAGCTGATAATAGAGAGATTGATTCCCCTGGTATCTTCCCAGCAGTCTGCATTCTTGAACTGACAGATTGATGCATAAATGTTCTAGCAAGGCCTATTGCAAGCTTCTCTTTGTTCTTCTTCTGATCCTTTGCTGAGGATGGTTGGGAGGGGTATTCCTGCACATACAATAGTACCCAGGTAAGTTTGGAAGAAGCTTTAAAAGAGCAAGTGGAGCATCCTGGGCCACTCTACTGAGGAGCTCATAGAAAGGGCAAAACATAGTTCAGGATGTTAGAGGAGAAGCAAAGCAGGAGGAGAAGGAGGAAATGGAAATGTGTACCTCACTATTTCAGTAAGAACATAAGAAGGCAACAAGATCAATGGATAGTTGGCTCTTAACTAATTGTCTACCTCATCTAGTGTTCTGTTCCCCCAGTGATCAGTCCAGTGTCCCAATGGGAAGCCCAGCTGAAGACCTGAGGGACACAGGGAATTATAGAATTCCTTGGGCCTAGAGGAAAACAGGGAAGCACATGTTGTTTCCTTGGGAAATAGTGTTGGGGAACATCACATAGATTAAGCCACAACTTCCAACCTGACCCAAGATTGTTGGATTGCAACTAACATCAATCTTAGTTAGCATAGCCAATGTTGAGGAATCTTGGGAACTGCAGTCTATAAGTACTTGGAAGGCTGCACTTCATCCTTTAACTGTATCATCATTATCCTCCTCCTCCTCTTCCTCCTCAACATCTGTATCTAAATATAAATAAACCAATAAACAATTCATCCATATTTTGATGCAGCAGAGTAACTTCTTGACCTTCGTTTAGAGGCATGCAAGAAATGCATTTTGATGGCTGTCCCTCCCCAAAATTCCATCACAATGAAGTTGCCATATGGACACAATTTCAGGTACGACCTACTTGGGATTTAATTATTTTGGATTAATAGCAAAGGGAGTCATTGTGTGGAAGACTTACGTATGGAGTGCTTGAGAGACCGCATTCCGAGGTCATCTTTGGGTGTTGAATCAAATTAGTAACTTTAGTTCTAATTATAGTGAAGGCAGTCGGACTTTAATGCCTGAAGATGTTCAGAGTTTGTTGTTTATGCCTCCTTATTCTTTGCACCTGCCTCATTAAATTGCACATTCCTTCCCTCTAATATTTAGCAAAAACCTACCACTTACCATTTGAAGGGAATCATGATGAAGTATGCCAACTGAATTCTGTGGTGTCATCAGATTAATAAGAGAAGAGCCATGTTCCTTTTTGGTTGCTTAGTAGTTTGGAATCCTCTCCATCACACAACCTATGCTTCCATCTGGGCCCATTATTACCAACAGGTTATGTGAGAAGGCATGACTCTTCCTAAGATCAGTGTTTCCGAGAAAATGGCCCAAGTAGCAAGAAGAAATGAATGCAACAATGCATACATTCAGGGTTGCCAGGTTGACAACTGAAAAGGGCTCCTGTAGTTTTAAGAATTAGGACAAAGATGACATTGCAGGAAATGTTTCTTGTCATGCAACCAGCTAAAAAGCAACAATTTTAAAAACGTTATCTTCTATGTAAGCCTTCTAAGTACAGGAGCCATCTACATTTTTGACTTGGCAACTCTACTCAGATCTTTGTGGTGGGCACTATATTAGAAGTGCCTGGCACCTTCACCCGAGATAAGGAAGAATGACTTCCTTTCCTCTGCCACTTCGTTGAGTTATATAGTCCCCCCAAAACAACAACAACAACAACAACAAATTATCTTCCAAGGCCTGATAAATCAAACTCTGATTGAGTGTGTTCCACTGTCGAACAGCTCTCACTGTCAGGAAGCTCCTCCTAATATTGAGGTGGAATCCCTTTTCCTACAGCTTGCATCCATTGTTCTGGGTCCTGTTTTCTGGGGCAACAGAAAACAAGCTAGCGCCCTCCTCAATATGACATCCCTACAAGTATTTAAAGAGGACTATCATATCCCCCCTTAACCATCTCTTTTCTAGGCTAAACATACCCAGTTCCTAAGTCGTTCCTCATAGGGATTCAGGGTTTCCAGATACTTGACCATTTTAGTCTCCCTCCTCTGCACATGCTCCACTTTTTCAACACCCTACATTTGGCTGATGTTTCTTGGCCCCATCCCACCAACACTAGATGGCAGCTGAATTTTCACCATTTCAGAGAGGGGTTCTTCCTAGCTCTAACTGAAGAGTGTGTTACACAAATGTGACCTATTCCAAAGTGTACATTAATGAAAATTTGTTGACAATGCCTTTGGCATCCAATTTTAATAACTAGATTTAATAAAATTTCCAAACCAGACCTATAATCTTACCAAATGAAAGGCCATCTCTTCCTTCTGATGCACAAAGCTGAAAATGAATGTCTCCCTGAAAATTAAAGGAGTTGCCAAGGTGTGCAAGTTGGCCTGTCAAGTGGAGGAGTGACTCCTCAAGGGGAGGCACGTGTTCAGAGAGACTCCAAAGGAAGGGAGCTGACTCAACAGCCCCTGAATGGTATAAAAGGACTCCGAAGTCCAGACTTTTCCAACAGCTTCTCTCAGCTTCTTCTGAAGACTCCTCTGAGAACTTGGTAAGTGAGCATCCCCAAGGCTCTAACTGCTGTTACTTGCTGGGTCTGAACTTCATGTGAATTATATGCTCTCTTTCTCGCTCTCTCTTCCTTCCCTTCTTCATCTAAGATTAATCTGTTTATTGAAAGTACTGGGCATTTTTATGTATTTCAAAAAGTCATAAGCTCTTCCTATCTCTGAGTGGGAAGTCTGAATTACTGCAACAATCCTGTAAGGCTCTTTTGTACTCAATGGCAAAACTGTGTCTGTGGAAAGATGGGGAAAGAATGGTTTGCTTAGGAGGATTTGGTGGTTCTCTGGGAGGGAAGAGCTCTGAACAAAAAGTCCTTGGCTTAGAGGTCTGAAGCTGGTTTATGTTGACGGCTCTTAAAGGTGAGGGGCCCAAGTTTCCAGTCTTTCTTGTCAAATGCAGAAAGAGCAAACAATTCCCAGCATAACCCTTGAATTCTGAAAGAAGAGGCACTCCATCTTTGATGGGAAATGAGCACATTTCAGTGCCAGATGCACTATGCTAATTTTTAATGCTTCATCTCTACAGTTTTGGTTTAGCATTTGCATTGAACAAAAGATTTGAGTCCAAAGATTTATACCTTGATAAACCCAGACCCAAACAGGATGTAGGATTAAGGGACTTAATCGGATCTTCTGCATTCTGAGGATCACTTTTGAAATTGTAACGGGAAAGTGATAGCTAACTAAACTTCCATTGATTTTAATGCATCCACTGGACAAAAGTGGAATCGTGGACTTCAGTATTCATCAGCCAATGAGCTATCATTTGATTTTATTATTTGGATGATTCTGAGCCACCTTTTCCATTCACATCTTTTACAGGATGAAGACATGTAAAGCAATTTTTGCAAAAAATTATATATTCTTCGATAAAGCTAAAGTTATGTTTCATATTGTTCAAGGTACCCATAGTCTTCCTTTGTATTGTAGAGCTAAAGACTTGCTCAAAAAAGGTTAATATCTCTACATCACAGTGGGATTAATAATAATAATAATAATAATAATAATAATAATAATAAAATTTATTTATATCCCGCACCTTTGGAACACCAATCTGGGCGGCTAACAATCTTAAAATATACCATACAATAAAACTTATAATACAAAAGATACCCCCCACCCTCCTTAAAACAGTATTAAATCAAATCCATTAAAAACATCACAAAAATTTAAAACCTAGTACCCAGATTAACTGAAGCCTGACTTGGTGCTCCTTCCATCAAAGATGGGCCACGTGAGGAGCATCGATTTGCAGGATCAGTTGTCCGAGGGGGGGGGGGTAACACATCTATAAAGGATGACTAATCTGGAAAGGCCTGCCGGAAGAGATCCGTCTTGACAGCCTTTTTGAAGCTGTCTAAAGATGTTAATAGACGGATCTCGTCCGGCAGGCCGTTCCAGAGTCTGGGTGCAACAACTGAAAAAGCCCTCCGGGAGGTAGCTGCCAGCCTTGATTTTTGAGGCTGCAGCAGTTTCCTCCCGGAGGACCGAAGTGCGCGGGGAGGATTATATGGGAGAAGGCGGTCCCTGATATAGTTTGGACCCAAGCCATTTAGTCCTGAGGATGTGTGAAAATGAAAAACTGTTTGTGGTGGACAGAGTATTTTTTTGTTTTTTTGTGGGGAAAGAGAGCCTCAGCACTTCTAGAAATTTACTCTCCATCTCATGACTCAAAGACTCACAGTCCAACTGGGCCCTCCCTTACTTTTATTTTTTTCTTGATGGCAAGCCTCCATGGGGTCCATGAGCAGAAGACAGTGTACAAATACACACGCACGCACACACACACACGCACACACACACACACACACACACACACCTATATTTAGGAAAACTAGAGTTTTGAAACCTCTTGCATTCACAGTTTCTGCAAAAAAAAAAAAAATGCATGTACAGCAACCCTTGAAAGCATGCATTTGCCTTATTGAAGATAACAATATCTCCCTCCATTCTTCCCTCTGTTTCCTATGAGCAAACAGAGAGAGATTGAGAGGCCTTATTGGATCTGGCACCTTCCCAGTCTTGGAATCAATGCTCTTTTTTGCAACAACTCCTGTCTGAAGTTCGTCTTCTGTTGAGGGCAAGAAAGAAAGGGTACACCTTTGTTTCAGATTTCCCAGGAAACAGATGATGTTGCAAGAACAAGGGTTATCTCCCCACAAAATGTTGATTTATGGTATTTGTATGAAAATGGTAAGAGAATGTTCATCACAACCTCCCCTTTTCTCAAAAATAATGTTATTTCTCCTCATGCTATATTTGATGTATGTCCAAGCAGTCTTTCCCATTTCTCTTAGGGCAGGGGTAGGCAATCTTTCCCCTTTAAGGGCCGAGGGACTTCAGCTCCCAGAATCCCAGGAGCTATTGGCCAACATGGGACTATTGGCCTACATCATTGAGGCTTCTGGGAGCTGAAGTCCCTCAGCCCTTAAAGGGGAAATGTTGCCTACCCCTGTCTTAGAGCATCATTTAGGCAGGTAGCAAAGCTCTAAAGAATAAACCTCAAGCATAGCTGGCTGTCAGCCACAGTGGCCTCCTGGACTGAGGATTCAGTTCAGCAGGATCTCCAAGGCTTCCTTTGAATCCCACCATTCCCCTTTAACAGGTCTCACTCTCTCATTTCAGGTGCTTCCTCATCTTTCCAAGATGCCCTACTGTCCTTCAGACTGCCGTATTCCATTGTGCAATACGAGATGTAACACTTATGGCTCAGGTCGCCATTGTTATATCGGAGAGTCTTATGGCTCAGGTCTCCTTTGTAATAGAGGAGAGTCATACTTGCCTCAAGCATGCGATGTCAAACTCCCTAATACCTATCTGACTGTGTGCCCATCACCGGTGGACATCTGTTGCAGAGGTACAGTGATTTCTCAGTGTGATGGTCCGGATGTAACAATATGCAATCCTTGTGGTCCTGCATCCTGTGGTTCCCCTGAAGACTGCAGCTACCGATGCTACAATAGATGCTACAACTAAGAATGAAGGGAACTTCAATATCCATTGGACCTCCCGGCAACCGACCAAGATTACATGGATTTACGACTGATGATTTCCTGGACCTGGATGTCAGGAAAGCTGAGCATCCCTCATCCAGCCTTCCCAAGTTTCCAGGATAGGCAGATGCTCTACTTTCCTGACAGCCATCTATGCTTACAGCTTATTCTTTCTAGCTTTGCTCGACTTTCCTTTCTGACTTTGTTTCTTCCAAGGCTATTTTGACCAGCTTTATTGACAATTCAAAGATAAACCTCTTGCATGGGATGTGGACCTTTTCCTCCTCTGCCTTATTATCACCATTCACCTTCACATCTAATAATCTCTTGACCATGTCTAAGAGCAGATTCATGACCATTTTCTGGTATTGTTTCTCTCTTTCCCTTTAATTTGAAACTGCTGGTCCCAGACAACTTTATTTTCTGTTCCTCTCTTCCGCAATAAAGCTTCATTGCAGCAAAGTACTGTCTCCTGTATTATTCTAATCTTGGTTTCCAGATTTCAACCGTCAGATATGTCTTTTGACCATTCTTCAGGGAGAGCAGGCTGCCTATACAGGGGAGGTCAATAATCCGCTGCTAGGCAAGGCAGGGGAAACACAACACCACAACTCACTACCAGTTGTTGGTTAGGTTGAGCTGCATGCTTCCTACCTGCCATGATCCTAGGTTTTTATGGGGCAGGGTTTGGACAGAGGGTTGAAAAATACGAGGCCAAATGTGTGAATCCAGCTTCTCATTTTATTTTTAAAGGGAGAAATAATGGTAGTCTCATCTTCCAGTTGAATTGCTTGGAATGAAATTACCACAAAGACTGACATGTAGTGAAAATGTTGACTTCTAAGGAGCTTGAAAAGGGTAGAGTCACAACTCATTTGCCCAGAGATGAACCACTCTAAGTTCATGTTAATGCCTTTCACTTCTTCTGATAGAGCAGGAAAGAAGAGTGTCTATAATTTCATAGAATCAAACCAAAACCTGACTAGAGATTGAAAGGTTTCTATCTCTGTGCCTATTTGGGTTTTTTTTAAAGTCTATCCAATGCTAATGTAGATGATGAAAGAAGAAAAAAGTTTTGACTCTAAAGCAGTATTAGATATGTGCCAAGATAAGCCTTTTTATTAGTCCCTACTAAAATCGATCCATTAGATCAATTAGTATATTGTATATCAAAATGCATGCAAGTGTGTCACTTGTATTAAAGATTAGCTGTTGGACTTAGGCCATAAATGTCTTCCAAATATTATGCAACATTTACATTGATAGATAGATAGATAGATAGAGATAGATAGATATAGATATAGATATAGATAAATATCTTTTTACAGTTAAAAAACCTTATGATAAATTGCAGGGTAGGGGAGATGGGGATGTGAAGAGTGGGAGAGTGTGACTTATTCAACTTCTCTCTCTCTAAAAAAAAAAAAAGCCAACCCTTTATAACCTCAAAATGGTCTTCCATCAGGCTTGGGAGATCAATGTCTCTCTGGAAGATTGGGAGAGGAATTTCAGCTCAGCTTTGATTGTATTATTATTATTATTATTATTATTTTAAAAATGAACATTTTTAAGTGCAATTCAGGATTTATTATTCTGCACAATATTCACCCATATGGTTGTTGTTTTTCAGAAAACAACATTTCTTGCAAAGAATCAGGCATTCCTGGTCAGAAAATAGCATTTTTGTGTAGAGATCTTTGGCACAGAGAATGCTGTTTTTTTTTTTTTTTAAAGAAAATGCTGTAGCTGAGGACATATTCTGAGAAAAAGTCATATGTGTTGTTGTTTTGCTGCAAAAATGAGCATATTTCATATGAGAAATTGAATTTTCTGCACAGGAAAGAATATATACAGGGGAAAGATTTATTTTCTATGCAGAATTTTTTTTTAATTTTGGTTTGAATTTTGGTTTGAATAAGTCTTGAAGGGTGAGGAGTCTCATCAGTCCAGGATTCCCCCTTTACATTCCTCTAACACTTGAGAAATACAATTTTCAACCATTTTATTTATTCCTTTATTTTGAAATATTCCTTCCACTGGACTAAGGTGAAGATTTTTTAAAAAATATTTTATTTTTTGGGTAGTGTGCTTCAAATCTCCAGGTTTTCTGAACACGTTTAACCATTCTTATCAAGTCACAATTTATTTTGGCTAACTTTCCATTGTGGAACCCACCTTCAAACCCATAGGAGGTGTATATGAAAACCCAAAACAGTGTTCATGAACTTGCTGCAATACATGTCTACAGATGAAAGTGGAACTGGGTGGACATGTTGGTCTGAATCCCAATATCTTTCCATGGTCCTTTAAAAACTTTAATCCCAACTACTGGTAAGACACGCATGGTTGCTCTACCCAGGTTGCCCTCCTGTAATTTCCCAAATCTTATGATGCCTTTTAAAGAACAGGGGAGATTGCTTTCTTGTATTCTTAGCTGTCTCACATAATTTGGTCAAATTTCCACAACAATATTTAAGGTTAATTCTGCATATGAATCTCTTTGAAACGTTGGAGTGAATGTCTTCTGCAAAATAAATTGCATTTGGTTTAGAGCCTCGGCAGACGACTAATAGAGTCGTCTTCGAGGCCAGGAAGAGGAGGAGCAGCCGCACGCACAGCGGCCTTTCCTCTTCCCGAGGTTGCCCTCAGAGCTGCTGGCCCTCCGCACGGCTGGCGCTCCGGGGGCAACCTACAGCTGCAGCGTTTGGACACGCTGCGGCGGATAAGTCAGGGAAAGTGCACCCTATGCATTTAGGGCTCACTTTCCCTGACTTATGAAAGGAGCACTGATTTAGCGCTCCTTTCAGAGGCACCAACGGTGCGCCTCGGTGTGGCTGCCGAGGTCCCAGGGCGCACCGTCCCAGCGCATTCTGGACGCCCTGGTCTGCTTCCCCCCTTAGCTAAAATATTCTTTGGAACTATGTGATTATTTCAAGCTTTGAGAAGAAAGGCATGAAGTACTATTTGAAGTATTGTGTGGGGAGACAAAATATTATTTAGCACATGTTCTTGACTGAATATAAAACTAAGTAGGCTATTATTAAGGCAGATACCATAACTAAATAATATTTGCATGCCCCAGAGGTTATGGGTCCTTGCCACTGTCTGAGATCATGAATTCTCCAAGGAGCAGGTGGATAGTTCTGCGTAGGCAGTTCTTTGCTTACTACTCTCATTTTCCACCTGAAGAATAAGGTATTAATATCCACACCTTCCATTCACATTGGCAGGAGATATTTTCTGAATCACATCATTGCTTTGGTTGTTTTTTCAGTATCCTTTAGAGAATATTGGAGGAAGCAGATACAATGGCTTCACTATGGTTGGTGCCACCTCTGTGTTGTCAACCCCAGGCTGCCTGGCACACATCCCAAGTGCCCCCTTCTGCCAGCCTGGCCACCTCGGATGTCTGGGGGTTGGCTGCTGCACACCTTGCAGCCTTTGTCTCACTTTCCAGCTCAGTCACCAGCCCTACTAGACCTGGATAGAGCTGCAAGGTGGCAGCAGCACTCTATCCACACCAATGGTCAAAGCTGGTGGTGGCAGAGGTGCTCTGGCTGGTGAACGGGATGGCTAGGGAGGACCTGGGATGGACAGGAGCATCCATTCCACCAGGTTTCACCTTCCTCTGAGGTGCCAACCGTTATCCATATTATTATTATTATTATTATTGGTGGTGGTGGGTGAAATAACTCAAATATCCCAAGCAAGTATTTATTTCTTTATTACATGCCTCCTTTCTCCCTACATGGGACTCAAGCAGCTTTCTTATTGATGAATGCCATCAAGTTGGCTTTGATTTATGATGGACACCCTCCAAGTCACCCTGTTCATATGTGCTCTGTTCCAGTCTTGCAAAGCTTGGACCTCCTTAAAGGAGCCAATCCATCTTTTTTCCCCCTCTGGCCTCCCAATTCAGCAAGCATTATGACCTTTGTTAGCGAGCCATATCGTATTTTGGCCATATCATGAGAAGCAAGGACCCACTAGAAAAACCTATAATGCTTGCTAAAGGCAATATTGAAAGCAATAGGAAAAGGGGAAGGCCTTGTTTCAGATGGATAGAATCAGTCAGAGTTCACAGAGTTGTCATAGGTTGACATCATCTTGAGGGCAGTTGCATCATTTCTCAAGGAATCCCAATTTGATTTAGTCCTACAATCTAAATTAAAGCAAAGGACTGCTAAAACTCATTGACAACAAGTACAATAAATAAATAGATAAAGAAGCAATCTTACATGTTAACAAAAAAATTAAACAGTACAAAAGCATTTGAATGAAAGGACCCCTTTGCCACATCCAGTTAACAGAACAGATCCATATAAATAAAAAGCTCTTTTCCCACAGGTGGAAAAAAAGCAGAAAGGGACCAGATTCACTTCCCATGAGAAGAAATAATAATAATAATAATAATAATAATAATAATAATAATAAATTTTTATTTATAACCCGCCCCTCTGCGTGGCAATCGGGGTGGGGTACAGCAATTTTAAAATAGAACACAGTTAAAACATTCTATTATCCCATTAGAAAACCTGGGAGCAACCATCAAGAAGATTGTCTTGGCTGCACTCATCAATATGTCCATGACCGTGAGAGGAGTGATAGAAAGCATTCTCCTAAAGAGCCTAAAACTCAGGCAGATTCATGTAAGGAGCATGAATTTCCACATTGAGTGTCTAGCAATAATCCATGTATGATGTAAGCAAGACATGTCTTCCGATGGCCAGATCCAAAATCTTCAGGATAGACACAGCTGGCCTACCACAGTTTTAGCTGTAGAAAGGCACTGCTGGCCAGGGCTGAAACCTAGCCATTGAGGCTAAGATCTTAGCCCAGAAGAATGCCCAAGTTGTAAACTGGAGATTTTAGGGGATGCATCATCCATCCAGCACCTCTTGAATCCATGGTCCCTGGCCTGTCTTTCAACTGCCCAGGGGCACCTCTGTTTGCCTGGATTAAAGCTCAGTTTCTTTACACACATCCAATCCGTTACTGACAACAGATATTGGTTTAGCACGGAAACAGCTTAGTTGGAATTAGAGAGAAAGAGGAACTGTTATTGGGTGTCATCACCATCCTGATGAGACACACCTATCTTCCCAAAAGTAAGGTAGCCTTATTTATGAATGTTCTAACTTAGAAGATGGGAAGCCATATTTAATCCATGGCATAGATCGATTGGGATGGACTGCCTTTCTTTGGCAAACATCTTTTGCAAATCTGGGCCTCCGTTCACTAGGAAGATGGGTTTGGTTCTGCTTTGTACAACCCTTGGAATCAATCTTCTGATCCCTTTTCTATGGCGAATAATGTAGCAAGTTCTGGGAAACCTGTGACATGCCATGGGGTTCTGCAGTATTAGGCCTGGGATGATGCAAACAAAATATGTTGCATATAGGCCTAATTCTTGCCCCTTCTGTAATCAGATGATAGAACCCATCCGCTATGAGACCATGATCCTTACCTCTATTTATGACTTCGAGTTATCATCAATAAACTTTGCCTTTTATCTGTGACTTCTGTCAGTTTTAGGCATCAGACAAAGTCTTGGAGGAAGGCTAGAACACTGAACTTCAAGTTGTTGAAACATCACCTATGGTAATCCAGTCAAAGCTTTGCTGGGTAGCATCCAAAGGTGAGTTCTTAATATTGTGGAGTTTGGGAAGTGATTCCAAACTGTTTTCAATAAGAAATGAGAATTAATATTTTGTGCTGAAAATCAAGTGAAACCACGCCTGAATTTAGGAAGTGTCTTCATGGGGCAACAGTGGTGAAGGTCAATAGCTGGGCACACCTGAAGGTGAACTTCTCTTTATCTTGCCTAGTCTGTCTCTTCATTAACAATGGCCTTGTTTTTCGTCATCCGGTTTAGTAGGCCCCTCTAGATAGTTTATGTTTTTAAAAAAGCTGCATTGGTCAAGGAAATACTGTATGATGAAATAGATCATTCTAAGATGGTGCCCACCACAAGACCCGTCTGTAGAGTTGCATAAGTGATAACAAGATATGGCTCCTATACATGGAAGCTTTGTGTAGAAGAGAAAATTTTCAAGTTGTTGTTTGTTACCAGGTTGCATGACAAGCAACATTTCTTTTAACACTCCATTCCTCTGTTAATTGAATGACACCACATAATTTGTTGATTCTTCTCAGGTCTTAAATGGTAGCTGGAAGTTTAATTGTTGTTGTTGAATATTAGAGGTAAGGAATATGCAATTTAAGGAGGCAAGTGCAAAGATCAAGGAAGCTGAGACAACGCTCACCTTTTCCAGAGGCATTAAAGTCTGATTGCCTTCACTGTAATTAGAGCCAAAGTTACTAATTTGCTCCAACGCCCAGAGATGACTTCAGGAATTGGTCTCTCAAGAAAAGCATACATGAGTCCTCCACACAATGACTTATTAATCCCAAATAATTAAATCCAAGTAGGTTGCATCTGAAATTATGTCAACATGACAATTTCATTAGGATGAAATTATTCAGAGAATGAATTTGAGGGGAAATTTCATCAAAATATGTTCCTTCCATGCCCCAAATGAAGGACAAAAAGTTACTCTACTACTTCAGAAGATGGATGGACTGCAGCCCTCCAGATACTTGTGGACCTCAAGATGCTACACTATTGCCCATGCTAATTGGGTTGATGGGAGTTATAGTCCAACAACAGCAGTGTTACAAAATGTGGCTTAATCTATTGTATAGTCCCTAAGATTATTTCCCCAGGTAAACATAAGCTTCCCTTTTTGCACTAGGATCAAGGAAACGTAGCAGCAGCCAGCAAAGGTTCTTCCATTCCAAAACATGTTGTTTTTTTCCTAGAAAACTGAACATATTTTGTTTGAGAAGTAGCAATTTCTACAGAGAAATACATCATTCAAGGGGAAAAAATGTTCAATTTTATTTTTGGCAAACAAATCCCCAGAATTTTTCTCTGAATAAGTCTTGTAGTGCAAAGATTCCCAGCAGTGCAGGATTCTTTTTTTCAGTTCCCCTGACTCTACAATCAGTTTTTTAAACATGCATTTTCTGTGTAAAGCGTTTCAAATATCAGGATGTGCATAACCATTATTATTTATTCACACTTTAGTTTGGCTAACCTTCCATTCTGGAACCCACCTTCAAATCCTTAGGATTGCTATATACAAAACCTAAATACAGATACAGATCTTGCTTCACTACACGACTACAAATGAAAGGGGAACAGGCTGGATAACATATTTGGCTGCATCTCAATATCTTCCAATCATCTTTTAAAAGTTTGAATCTCAACTAATGCTTACGCATGCATGGCTGCTCTACCCAGGTTGCTCTCTTGAAATTTCCTGAACCTTCTGAAGTCTTTCAAAGACATGCTATGGGGTGTCTAAGCAGTTTACAGCTGTAAGTTCATTATTATTAGTAGTTACAGCTTTATTAGCTGTCTCACATACTTTGTCCAAGTTTTCACATCAGTATTTAAGTTTAATTTTGCATCTGAAGGCAAATGTCTTCTGCAAAAGTCATTACATTTGACTTTTAGTCAGCCAAAATATGCTTTGGAACTATATATGATTATTTTATGCTTTGAGCAGAAAGACATGCAATCGCTTTTGAAGTAATGCGCGTGGAAGGAAACTTATTTTTCAGATATTCTTGACTGAATATAAGCCTAACTAGGCTATTATTAAGGCAGACACCATAACTAAATAATATTGGCATGCCAACAGAAGGAAGAGACCTCTGTGGATTCTTGCAAAATGATTTCCAGACCTCAGGACCATATGCAATTGACCTCTTAGAAGGTGCCAGGGCAACTGCCCAGATATCTAATGTTTCACTGGCATTCTATCCCAATGGGGTTCCTACCATCATTTCCTTATAAAAAAAATATTTTTATCCTGCCGCTCTGCGTAACGTAACCAGGGCGGCTTACAACATTAAAAATACACTTCATATCCCACAATCCCACCCCCCCTTAAAATACCATTAAACAATAAACAATTTAAAATACACTTAAAAGATACAAATAAACAAATAACAATAATTGCAGCAGAGTCAGAAGAACAGGTTGTGGATTGAACCGCATGTTTCCGAACTGCCATACCTTTGCTTTAATGCTGCAGAAGATGGGGCAGGATAAAAATAATAATAATTATTATTATTATTATTATTAACATTGCTGAATGCCTTTTCCTCAGTTCCTTAGGAGCTATGGATGCATTTTATGCATAATTATTTAGTAAAATCTCAAAGTGAGATAACATGTCCCTTTGATCTGATTTTCAAAGTAAAGGGCATAGCGGTGGCATCTATTGTATTCATTACTTTCTATGATTAGCCAGATCATTCAGTCATATAACCTTTTCTCCATCTTTTTAATCCCTAGAACCTTTGGGTGACATGGAAGGAGGGCCAAGAGAATAGAGATAGTTACAGGCCATGAGGCTTTTTACCAGGGAAAAGGAACATCTCCTTTGGGTCCCTTATATTGCTGGCTACCTTTAACTGTAGCTGTAAGGATGGCTGGGATATCTTTTGAGGAAAGGCCTGACGGAAGAGATCTATCTTAACAGTATTTTTAAAGCTGTTCAAGCTGGTAATTTTACAGATCTCATGTTGCTGTCTCAGTCCCCTGCATGATGGATGAAACAAATGAACACAGAACCATAGATCCAGAATCCCACTTAGATCTGATGGTTTGATTATGGGACAAGAACCACAAACGGTGATAAATTGATATCCTAGAGAAGGAGGACATAACCAGGGGTAGGCAACCTAAGGCTCCAGGCCGATCCTGCCACCACCACCCCCGCCGCTGCGGCCACCCGCCATGATGATGTTATTATTGTTGTTATTACTTGTTCTTGGGGTTATGTTGGCCAAATCTCTACAGGGGTTTTGCCATGGCTTTTATGGAGCTGAGAGAGTGTGCATGCATATTTTTTTTCATTTTTAAAATTTCTAATATTTATTTATTTATTTATTTATTTATTTATTTATGATGCTTTGCCCCCCCCCCATTGTCTGAGGGATGGTAACCCAGCCCCCAGCTCAAAAAGCTTGTCTACCCCTGCTTTAAAACAATACGCAAGTCTATAAATCGTATATCATAATACCATGAAAATAAGACCACAATCCTATTGGAAGGGCTCCTTCTTTAACTTTTCCTTCAATTTAAATCCTGGAGCTTCATTTACTATTTATTTATATTATTGATTGATATTATTTCTATTAACTTACCTATCTAGTCTGTTTCTATCACTTTTGTCACTATTTTCCAGTCTTTTTTCCCCATTTATCCATATTCTTTTTTGTTTAGTATCACAGTTAATCTGTCCATTTCTTTCATTTTGTATATTTTAGGGCAGGGGTTGTCAACCTTTCCCCTTTAAGGGCTGAGGGACTTCATCTCCCAGAAGCCAAAGCCATGTTGGCCAATAGTCCCATGTTGGCCAATAGGTCCTGGGATTCTGGGAGCTGAAGTCCCTCGGCCCTTAAAGGGGAAAGGTTGCCTAACCCTGGGTTAGGGCCTTCTTTTCTGTAGCACCGTAGGTATATAGTACTTGCCCCTTGGAAGGCTGGCAGGTGTCAGTGTTGCTCTCACTCCACTAAAAACATGACTATTTCCTAAAAAAATTGGGGCCCCATTGGCTTTACACATATCTTCACACTGTGCAAAATCAATTATTAGCATACTGCAAAGCATGTGGTCTTTTGGTAAAGCCTGAGACCAGGGATTCTGTAGAGAGCAGATCAGAAAGGTTAAGAAGGAAGGGCTTGATTAACTTTCTTTTCACTCTGAAAAAGTCCTTTGAAAAATGCCTTTCCCGTACAAGATTTTCCCATTGAGGTGCCCAGAAAGTTTGAAAAGACTTTCTCAGAGAGAGAAGAAAAATGAGAAACTTGACATCCAGTGCCTGATGTTCTGAATAAGGATGCGACCTATTCTAATGGCAAATGTGGTAGAGTATAAAAAGGCTTATCTTGGCAGATATCAATTTCTGCTTTGGAGCCAAACCTTTTTTCTTCTTTCATCATCTGCATTAGCACTGAATGGACTTTAAAAAAACTCCCAACCAAATAGACAGAGAGACACAAATCTTGCAACCTACAGTCAGGTTTTGGTTTGACTCTATGAGATTACAGACCCCCTTCTTTCCTGCTCTATCAGAAGAAGTGAAAGGCATTAACATGAACTTAGAGTGGTTCATCTCTGGGCAAATGGGTTGTGACTCTACCCTTTTCAAGCTCCTTAGAAGTCAACATTTTCACTACATGTCAGTCTTTGTGGTAATTTCATTCCAAGCAATTCAACTGGAGGATGAGACTAGCATTATTTCTCCCTTTAAAAATAAAATGAGAAGCTGCATCCACACTTTTGGCCTTGTATTTTTCAACCCTCTGTCCAAACCCTGCCCCATAAAAACCTAGGATCATGGCAGGTAGGAAGCATGCAGCTCAACCTAACCAACAACTGGTAGTGAGTTGTGGTGTTGTGTTTCCCCTGCCTTGCCTAGCAGCGGATTATTGACCTCCCCTGTATAGGCAGCCTGCTCTCCCTGAAGAATGGTCAAAAGACATATCTGACGGTTGAAATCTGGAAACCAAGATTAGAATAATACAGGAGACAGTACTTTGCTGCAATGAAGCTTTATTGCGGAAGAGAGGAACAGAAAATAAAGTTGTCTGGGACCAGCAGTTTCAAATTAAAGGGGAAGAGAGAAACAATACCAGAAAATGGTCATGAACCTGCTCTTAGACATGGTCAAGAGACTATTAGATGTGAAGGTGAATGGTGATAATAAGGCAGAGGAGGAAAAGGTCCACATCCCATGCAAGAGGTCTATCTTTGAATTGTCCCTTGATTCTCAATAAAGCTGGTCAAAATAGCCTTGGAAGAAACAAAGACAGAAAGGAAAGTGTAGCAAAGCTAGAGAGAATAAGCTGTAAGCATAGATGGCTGTCAGGAAAGTAGAGCATCTGCCTATCCTGGAAACTTGGGAAGTCTGGATGAGTGATGCTCAGCTTTCCTGACATCCAGGTCCAGGAAATCATCAGTCGTAAATCCATGTAATCTTGGTCAGTTGCCGGGAGGTCCGATGGATATTGAAGTTCCCTTCATTCTTAGTTGTAGCATCTATTGTAGCATCGGTAGCTGCAGTCTTCAGGGGAACCACAGGATGCAGGACCACAAGGACTGTATATTGTTACATGCACTTCACCACTTTGATGTAGCTCTGTACCAGGAATACATATGTTATTCACTGGTGGGCACACAGTCATACTGGTATCAGGGGTCCTGACATGGCATGCTTGAGCCAAGGATGACTCTCCTCTATTACAAAGGAGACCTGAGCCATAAGACTCTCCGATATGACAAAGGCGACCTGAGCCATAAGGGTTACATCTCGTATTGCACAATGGGATACGGCAGTCTGAAGGACAGTAGGGCATCTTGGAAAGATGAGGAAGCACCTGAAACGAGAGAGTGAGACCTGTTAAAGGGGAATGTTGGGATTCAAAGGAAGCCTGGGAGATCCTGCTGAACTGAATCCTCACTCCAGGAGGCCACTGTGGCTGACAGCCAAGTATGGTTACAGTTTATTCTTTAGAGCTTAAAATCAATGGAAGTTTAATTAGCAATGACTTTACCGATGCAATTTCAGAACCTATTTTGGGCAGATTTCATACCTGATTTAACTCACCTAAACAGACCAGTTCAATAAATTAATCAGTTATTTGGTAGACAAAAGTGATCCTCAGAATGCAGAAGATCCAATTAAGTCCCTTAATCCTACATCCTGTTTGGGTCTGGATTTATCCAGGTATAAATCTTTGGACTCAAATCTTTTGTTCAATGCAAATGCTAAACCAAAACTGTAGAGATGAAGCATTAAAAATTAGCATCGTGCATCTTTCACTGAAATGTGCTCATTTCTCTTCAAAGATGGAGTGCCTCTTCTTTCAGAATTCAAGGGTTATGCTGGGAATTGTTTGCTTTTTTTGCATTTAACAAGAAAAACTGGGAACCTGGGCCCCTCACCTTTAAGAGCTGTCAACATAAACCAGCTTCAGACTTCTAAGCAAAGGAATCCTTGTTCAGAGATCTTCCCTCCCAGAGAACCACCAAATCCTCCTAAGCAAACTATTCTTTCCACATCTTTCCACAGACACAGTTTTGCCATTGAGTACAAGAGAGCCTTACAGGATTGTTGCAGCAATTCAGACTTACCGCTCAGAGATAGGAAGAGCTTATGACTTTCTGAAATACATACAAATGCCCAGTACTTTAAATAAACAGAACAATCTTAGGTGAAGAAGGAAAGGAAGAGAGAGCGAGAAAGAGAGCATATAATTCACATGAAGTTCAGACCCAGCAAGGAACAGCGGTTAGAGCCATGGGGATGCTCACTTACCAAGTTCTCAGAGGAGTCTTCAGAAGAAGCTGAGAGAAGCTGTTGGAAAAGTCTGGACTTCGGAGTCCTTTTATATCATTCAGGGGCTGTTGAGTCAGCTCCCTTCCTTTGGAGTCTCTCTGAACACGTGCCTCCCCTTGAGGAGTCACTCCTCCACTTGACAGGCCAACTTGCACACCTTGGCAACTCCTTTAATTTTCAGGGAGACATTCATTTTCAGCTTTGTGCATCAGAAGGAAGAGATGGCCTTTCATTTGGTAAGATTATAGGTCTGGTTTGGAAATTTTATTAAATCTAGTTATTAAAATTGGATGCCAAAGGCATTGTCAACAAATTTTCATTAATGTACACTTTGGAATAGGTCACATTTGTGTAACACACTCTCCAGTTAGAGCTAGGAAGAACCCCTCTCTGAAATGGTGAAAATTCAGCTGCCATCTAGTGTTGGTGGGATGGGGCCAAGAAACATCAGCCAAATGTAGGGTGTTGAAAAAGTGGAGCGTGTGCAGAGGAGGGAGACTAAAATGGTCAAGTATCTGGAAACCCTGAATCCCTATGAGGAACGACTTAGGAACTGGGTATGTTTAGCCTAGAAAAGAGATGGTTAAGGGGGGATATGATAGTCCTCTTTAAATACTTGTAGGGATGTCATATTGAGGAGGGCGCTAGCTTGTTTTCTGTTGCCTCAGAGAACAGGACCCAGAACAATGGATGCAAGCTGTAGGAAAAGGGATTCCACCTCAATATTAGGAGGAGCTTCCTGACAGTGAGAGCTGTTCAACAGTGGAACACACTCCCTCAGAGTTTGATGTGTTCTTCTTCTTTGGAGGACTTTAAACAGAGGCTGGATGGTCATCTGTTGGAGGTGCTTTGATTTTGAGTTCCCGCATGGCAGGGGGTTGGAGTGGATGGCCCATGTGGTTTCTTCCAACTCTATGATTCTAAATACCCTTTATGGATGCCTGCCCTCTTCCATTGAGTTTTAGGAAGTCCAGGTTCTTATTTCTCTCTCCCTGTACATATAAGACCTATATCTTTTTTCTATCACTAAAGTTTAAGGACTATATTGCACCAGTCCTTCCACAATTGCACTGATTTAGGAATGGAAGGATGCTGATTTGGTTTTATTTTAACCATATGTTTCCCCATGATAGGGATTTGGGGATTCATGGTTGTGGGATCTATTTTTTCTGTTGCCTAAGATTGCCTCCAACAAGACAGTAAAAATAGTATGTAGAAAATCCTGACCATATGTTTCCAGTGCAATATTCATTTTTACACAGGAGGATTCAAGATCTGGTCTGTGGTATTCATCATCATCTGATTAATTCATGTTTGTGTTTATCAGGCCTTGAAAGATAAATTTGTTGTTGTTGTTGTTGTTTTGGGGGGACTATATAACTCAACAAAGTGGCCGAGGAAAGGAAGTCATTCTTCCTTATCGCAGGTGAAGGTGCCAGGCTCTTTTAAGATGGTGTCCACCACAAGGATGTGAGTAGAGTTGCCAAGTCAAAACTGTAGATGGCTCCTGTACTTGGAAGGCTTGCATAGAAGATGACGTTTTTAAAGTTGTTGCTTTTCAGCTTGTTGCATGACAAGAAACATTTCCTGCAATGTCATCTTTGTCCTAATTCTTAAAACTACAGGAGCCCTTTTCAGTTGTCAGCCCGGCAACCCTGGATGTATGCATGGTTGCATTCATTTCTTCTTGCTTCTTGGGCCATTTTCTCTGAAACACTGTGACCTTAGAAGGAGTCATGCTTTCCCACATAACCTGCCAGTAATAATGGTCCCAGATGGAAGCATAGGTTGCATGATGGAGAGGATTCCAAACTAGTAAGCAACCAAAAAGGAACATGGCTCTTCTCTTATTAATCTGATGACACCACAGAATTCAGTTGGCATACTTCATCATGATTCCCTTCAAACGGTAAGTGGTAGGTTTTTGCTAAATATTAGAGGGAAGGAATGTGCAATTTAATGAGGCAGGTGCAAAGAATAAGGAGGCATAAACAACAAACACTGAGCTTCTCCAGGCATTAATGTCCGACTGCCTTCACTATAATTAGAACTAAAGTTACTAATTTGATTCAACACCCAAATATGGCCTTGGAATGTGGTCTCTCAAGCACTCCATACTTAAGTCTTCCACACAATGACTCCCTTTGCTATTAATCCAAAATAATTAAATCCAAGTAGGTTGTACCTGAAATTGTGCCAATATGGCAACTTTACTGGGCTGGAATTTTGGGGAGAATGAATTTGAGGGGGAAAGCCATCAAAATGCATTTCTTGCATGCTTCTAACCAAAGGTAAAGAATATTTAGATACAGATGTTGAGGAGGAGGAGGAAGAGGAGGAGGAGGGTAATGATGATACAGTTAGTGGATGAAGCGCAGCCTTCCAAGTACCTGTAGACTGCAGTTCCCAAGATTCCTCACCATTGGATATGCTAACTAAGATTGATGGGAGTTGCAATCCAACAATCTCGGCGTAGGTTGGAAGTTGTGGCTTAATCTATGTGATGTTCCCCAAAACTATTTCCCAAGGAAAGAACATGTGCTTTCCTGTTTTGCTCTATGCCCAAGGAATTCTATAATTCCCTGTGTCCCTCAGGTCCTCTGGTGGGCTTCCCATTGGGACACTGGACTGATCACTGGGGGAACAGAACACTAGATGAGGTAGACTATTATTCAGATCCAACTATCCATTGATCTTGTTACCTTCTTATGTCCTAACTGAAATAGTGAGGTACACATTTCCATTTCCTCCTTCTCCTCCTCCTTTGCTTCGCCTCTAACATCCTGAATTATGTTTTGCCCCTTCTATGAGCTCCTCAGTAGAGTTACCCAGGATGGTCCTCTTGCTCCTTTAAAGCTGCTTCCAAACTTTCCTGGGTATTATTGTGTGTGCAGGAATACCCCTCCCAACCATCCTCAGCAAAGGATCAGAAGAAGAATAAAGAGAAGGTTGCAACAGGTCCTGCTAGAACATTTATGCATGAATCTGTCAGTTCAAAAATGTAGAGACTGCTGGGAAGATACAAGGGGAATCAACCTCTCTATTATCAACTTTCTTCTAGTGCTTCCATATCTTGTAGGATGAGAGACTGTAGGATTACCCAGTTCAAAGCTCTTTGTTTCCTTCTGCCCTCTATAATTCTTGGAATCCACCTTCTGTTTCTTCTTCTATGCTGAGGGATGAAGTATAGACCAGGAAATCTATGTCGGACCATAGGGTTCTGGACTCTTAGACCTGGATTGGTGTAGACAGAATATGCTATATACAACAGGCCCTACAAAGATGGAGCAGTTTGAATTTATCACTTGATGGGACAAATTTCAACAATTAAAATGAATGTCTTGCCCAAGATGCTATTTTTATTTCAAAGTATACCTGTTTTGTCTAATGATTCCCCCCCCCCTTTTTTTGAAGTGGCAGAAGGATATATCTAAATTTATTTGGCAGGACAAGAAGCCGAGTATTATACTAATCTTGTTACAGGACTCTTAAGAAAGAGGACGTCTTGGACTGGGGTTGCTGTATCACTCATTGAAGTATCAGATGAAAAAAGATCATTTCTTCTCATCCCACGTGAAGGTGACATGGCCTTGTAAGATGGTGTCCACCACATGGGATGTGTGTAGAGTTGCCCAAATGAAAACTGAAGATGGCTTCTGTCCTTGCTAAGGAATATATTTAAGATTAAGGAAGTATAAACAAAGAATGCTCTTTTTTTTCCAACAGCATTAAAGTCTGACTGCCTTCACTGTAATTGAAGCCAAAGTTACTAATTTGCTTCAATGCCCAAAGGCAGCCTCAGAATGTAGTCTCTCAAGAACACCATACATGAGTCTTCCACGCAATAACTACCTTTGCTATTAATCCAAAATAATAAAAATCCAAGTAGGTTGAGTCAGAAACTTTGTCAATATAGCACCTTCATAGGAATGGAATTTTGGGGGAGAATTAATTTAAAGAGGAAATCAAACAAAATATGTTTCTCACATGCCCCTAAATGCCCCTAACAAGAACTGACTCTACTCCTTCAGGATATGAATGAAATGCAGCCCTCCAGACACTAGTAGACTGCAATTCCCAGGATTCCTCATCATTGTCTATAGTAACTGGAATTGATGGAAGTTGCAATCCCACAACTTTCATTCTGGTTGAAAGCTGTGGCTTAATCTATTTGATTTCCCCCAACATTGTTCCCCAAGCAAAGAGTGTGAGCTTCTCTGTTTTGTACAAGGCCCAAGGAAACCTTGCAGCAAGCATTAAATTTCCTTCCATTCTGGGAAGAATACAGATTTGGACATCTTTCTCCTACCATCTGAAAACTCTTCTTCAAAAGAGGAGGCAATTGGCTTGGTAGTGAACAAAACCCATGAAAGGGTGACAGTCTTTTAGGAAGCAACATAGATCTGCCTTGTGTTATTTTTCTATGATCTCCCCTGCCCTAAGATCTTCTGGTGGGATTTCTACTGGGACATCTGACGAATGACTGGAGGAACAGAATACTGGATCAAGTATGCCATTGATCAGATCCAGCTATCCATTGGCCTTGTCACCTTTCCATGTTTTAACCTGGAATAGTGAAGCACACATTTCCATTTCCCTCCTCCTCCTCCTCCTGCTTTCCTTTCTTCTCCTCTAACATCCTGAGTCCCTTCTTTTTTGACCCCTTCATGTCATCCTTAGCAGAGTGAGCTGGGATACTTGACTTGCTTCTTTAAAACTTCTACCAAAATTTCCCAGACACTTCCAGGTGTGGAAGAATACTTCTCCCAACCGTTCTCAGAGGAGGAGATGGCAACAGGGCACATTGTACAGTACAGTGTACAAACAGACCAAAAGAGTGCCTTGAGTAGGTTTCTTCTCCCAATATCAGAAAAAGCATCACTTGACATGAGAATTTAGTTCATTTCACCCCACTCCACCCCAAAATGTATAATTTTTTCAACTATATCACTAATTTCATTCATAGCAGGGAAATAAGGATTTTGAGATTTAAAAAATACAAGTAGAAGAATGTTAATAGAAGTCCATGTTTCAGGCTGTAGTCATAGCACTGAGCTCTGGTTGTCACCTGTTTGTATCTGACTTTATTCTCATCTTCAAGTACTAAGATAATAATAATAATAATAATAATAATAATAATAATAATTTATATCCCACTTATTGACAGACAATCCAAGCGGCTTACAATAAAACCCGTGTAACATATCCCAAAAAGAAAAACCAACCCACCCCCTTAAAACAGTATTAAACGATACATAGTTAAAATAGCAATAGCATAAAATTAAAACATAACAATAAAAAACATTTTATATTTAACATTTAAAACAGGTTGCGGTGCCCTAATCAACCTCTACTGCGTTCCTCATCCATCAACAACTGATGGGGCCACGAGAGGAACACAGGAGTCGAGGAACCCAAGGCCGGGGTGATTAGTCTGGAAAGGCCTGCCGAAAGAGATCTGTCTTGACAGCTTTTTAAAAGCTGTCTAGTGATGCCAACTGACGGATCTCGTCCGGCAGGCCATTCCAGAGTTTGGGGGTGACAACAGAAAAAGCCCTCTGGGAGGTCGCCACAAGCCTAGATTTTTGAGGCTGCAGCAGATTCCTCCCAGAAGACCGGAGAGCACAGGGAGTATTGTATGTAAGGAGGCGATCCCTGAGATAGCTTGGACCCAAGCCTCATCCAGCCCATTACCGCTTGAAGACATTCATTGAGAGAGGAGATGCCATTGGAATTCAAGGCCGATGAACGAGACATGGAGAAATAGATTTGGGTGTCATCAGCTTACTGATAACACCCAGCATCATAACTCCGTATAATCTCACCCAGCGGCTTCATATAGATGTTAAATAACATTGGGGACAAAATAGCCCCCTGAGGGACCCCACAAGTGAGGTCCCTCTTACTGGAGCTACTGTCTCCGAGCAGCACCCTCTGGGACCGACCCGAGAGGAAGGATCGGAACCACTGCAAAGATGGCAGGCAAGGTAAGGTTGGGATTCTACATGATGTGTCTGTTGACTTTTGTGATCACTGAATATCAGGAACCTCTTTACTTTCGCCGCCATGGATGGTTAAAAATGTGATCCATATTAGGAAGAATCTATGCAGAAACTCTGATTTTGTTCAACACAGAAATTCATTTTTGAAGGAAGCAACACTTAGACAAAGGACACTCAGAATTTACATCAAGTTCAGAAAGAGCACCCAAAGCACATTATTCTATAATATATTGATAGTTATAATTTTATATAATTTTATAAAGGTGGTTAAGAATTGAGTGCATTGGGTGGGTTGAGGGGTAATTCAGTATATCTTGGGCTTATGTTTGTAGATTAATGTAGGGTTCAGGTGTGTGTATGTGTGCGATATTTGTAATTGAGTGTTTTTCTTTTGTATGATCTTTGTATGATTTTTCCATTGTTGGTTAAAAAATGTAATAAGAAGGGTTTTTAAAATGAAAATAAAAAGACCACCAATGATTTGGAGAGGGAGAGGAATTTAAAGGTATGCATCCTCCAAAATGAAGTGTACAACCCTAATGGGACTAATAATAGTCTCCAATTATAGAGGGGAAAGAAAATGAAGATCCACACCCAAGTACATTGGATTAATAAGGGGTGGATGAAGAAAACACTGATAGAATTGATTACAACCTTTGCTGTAAGAGGCATATAGTAAACATTAGCCTTTGCAGCCAATAAGTCTTTTGCCCTTTGGGATACTAGGAAACACGTATAAAAGGTCTCTCATCACTTGCCCCTTCCACCAGCTTCTTCCACCTCCACTTCACTTGTCTTCTCTAGCATTCTTGGTAAGTTGGATGGAATTAAGTGAAAGAGCGAATGTCAACTTTAGTTTCAAAAGGATTTAAATGCTAGACTTGTTGTTCCAAACTGCTTTGAAATGAATAATATTCTATGTGTATTGTGTCTGGATATGGTCAAAACTGAAAGGCCAAGAGGCCAAGTAAACTAGAAACCTTTGTTTTAAGTTCCCTCTAGAATAGACTTGGCAAAGGCTAAAGAGGTCAGATTGCTCTCTGTTTAACAGGACATCTTGATGAAAAAAGCATGAAGAGAATCTGACTGTTACAAATTTGCTTGAAATGTACATAGGTAAAATAGGGAACTGGGAAATAATCTTCATAAACACTCTCATTTAACAGATCCTGAATAAGTATGAATAAATCATTCATTTAATTGAAAGTTTATAAACCAACTTTTCACTTTACCTTCATCTTTTAATTTGTCTAATAATTTCATTTCTAGAATACCTTGATGTCATTTAATTATGTCCTCATATTTCAACCAATTTTCATTCTCCTGTTAGCTATTTTTAAAGAAAGCCTCATGTGGAGATGCCCATGATGGAATATTTGGGCTAATTAAATTCTTATATTTGCTCCAGACCTTAAACAACAATTTTCTAACAAAGTGATTATTGAAATCTCTGTTTACTTTGATTTTGTCATAGAACATATAGGCATGCCACCCAAACCTCAAATTTGTGCTTTGTAATTTTAATAGATCTTTATTTTCTAATTCAAACCAATCTTTTAACCAGATAAGCAACATGCCTCATAGTCTTAAATTTGGTAGGGCTAGTCCTCCTCTATCTTTCACATCCTGTAAATATTTTAGTCTAATTCTGGGTTTTTTTCTTCCCCGATGAACCTATTTATATCCTTTTGCCAATTGTTAACTATAGAAACATTATGAATTACAGGAATAGTTTGAAAGAATAATAATATTCTTTGTAATGTTGACAACTTTATTGCAGCAATTTTCCCCAACAAATAAGTTTTATTTCCTTCCATTTTTTGAATTCATTTTTTATGTTTTCCCAACATTTTTTATTGAATAGGTCTATATTTTTGGATTATATTATTATACCCAATATTATACCCAAATATTTAACTTTTTTATTCACTTCAAAACATGACAATTATTTTAGTATTTCTACTTCTTGTTTATTTATATTCTTTGTCATGATTGTGGTTTTTGAATTATTGATTTTTAAACCTAAAATTCTTTCAAATTTTTCTAATTCTTTTAACAAAGTTGGGATATCATTTCTGGGATCACTTAAAGATATTAGAAGATCATCTGCAAAGGCTTGGATCTTATGTTCTACATAATCCTTTTATATCTTTATTTTCAAAGCAGAAGGCAGAGTGGGATTATCTATTACAAACATTACTTTCTATGATTAGTAACATAATCCCATGATGCAACCTTTCCTTCCCCACCCTCTTTCCTGTTTTTTTTTTAATTTTCTTTTTACCAAATTGATGTTTTTTATTTTTTCAGATAATAGGATATCGTTCAACTTTTTTTGGGGGGGGAATAATGAGTAAGGCCATAAATTTAAAAGGGGGTTAATTCGAACGCAAACCTGATCTTTTCGTTTTTGGGATTTTTGAGGATTTGAAAAGATCAGGTTTTCATTTGAATTAACCCCCTTTTAAATTTGAATTTAGTTATCAGATGAGGCGGAATGGGACAAATCCTGTAAATTAAAGTCTTCCGCTCATCCGGTTTTATTTCCACTTTCTCCCCGCAACTCCCCGTGTGATAACATCTTAAGTTTAGGGCAATGCATTTTTTTAGCCTTAATATAACAGGATTTTCAGCAGCAGTCACAAATGAGAACAGCATTAATACTAGAGTTGCCCTACAGATATATGTTTTTGAATGACAGTGACTCATAGCCAGCCACTTAGTCAGGTGCGGTGTCAAGACTAAAGTGCTCTGGTGTTCAGGGAGTTCCTTCTAAATTTCACCACTCCCAACATTCCATAGCTCCAGGTCAAGAAGATCATTGTTCATGAAAAAACTAACACAGACAATGCAGAGTAAAGGTGAACTTTCTGGTGCATGTTGAATGAAATGGGAGAGTGGGAAAACTGGCTTGTTCAGTCTACTGGTGATAGAGCTCTGTTGGAAAAATCATCTTCACGACCGAGAGTTCAAACAAAAATCCACCAAACAGTGATAACTTTATTGGCCAACTGAAATGCACAATATACTTGTTGCAATCTTTTGACGCTCCACTGGCTTTTTCATTAGGCACGATGTTACAAACCAAACTGGGGAAAAATTGGAGATGTTAGTCAGATGCCTGCATTTTGTTGTTTCTGTCCTTAGTTAAGATGGTAATTGGAAGGTATCTTTTGCAGGCTGGCTCCTCCTCCTTCTGGCCATGTGGTCTGATCCAACTATCCATTGGTCCATTGGTCTTGCTACCTTCTTATGTTCTTATCTGAAATAGTTAGATGAACATTTCCATTTTCCTCCCCCCTCCTCCTGCTCTTTCTTCTCCTCTACCATCCTGAGTCCTTCTCACATAGTGAGAAATACTACTACTACTACTACTACTACTAAATTTTATTTATATCCCGCCCCTCTGTCACGCAATCGAGGCAGCTCACAACAATTTAAAAACATCATACAATATTAAAATACCATCCAAATCCCACAGCCCACCCCATCCCTTAAAAAGAATTAAACAATTTTTACATTAAAACAATGATTCAACCACATAATTAAAACAAACCATAATCAAAGTTTCCCTTCCTCGTGGAGGATGAGAACGAAACATGATTGATATTCTTAAGTGGGAAGAAAGACAATTTGGCTTCCTTGAGCACTTTTGTCACATTATATTCAGAGTTCTGATTGCTAAAGACAGTTTGGGTACTGACAATGGGTTCAAAACGCATTGCAGAAATAATCTAGTTCGAGATTGTTTTAATTGCCCTGGCTTAGTGCTAGCAAATCCTGGGAATTGTAATTTATTGTGGGACCAGAGCTCTCTGACGGAGAAGGTTAAATGTCTCACAAAACTACAGTTCACAGAATTCACTAGCATTGAGCTGAGGCAGTTAAAGGGGTCTCAAACTGGATTATTTCTGCAGTGTATTTGGGACCATAGAAAATCAAGAGTGGGGAAAGTATGGCCCATGGGCATATGAGGTCCCCAGTTCTGCTTTCCACCTGGGATTTATCCCCTTCCACAATCAATCTTTTCCTCTCACGTCAATCCTTTCCCAACTTCCAGATCCACAGAGAACAAATATGTCCACATACAGTGCCTACTCTGTATCCCCCTGTCTCCCTCACCCTGATTTTCTTCTTTTCCCTCCCCTTCTACAGAGAACCCCTTCTAAAGAGTCCTCCAGGAATATTTTTTATAACTCTCTTCAACATGACACCGCCGTTTTCCATTAATGCGCTTTGCTAATTAGTGTTGCGTTGTGTGTATGTCTGTGTCATTGTTTCTTTAATGTTAGTTTTAATCTGTATGTTTTTAATCTCTATTTGATTTAATACCTTTTTAAGGGGGGGAGGGTATGGAGGGTTGATTGTATCTGTTTGAATGTTGTTATGTTTTTACTGTCATGTTCTTTTTTTATCCTATTGCTATTTTAACTATGAATCATTTAATACTGTTTTAAGGGGGTGGGTTGGTTTCTTTTTTGAAATATGTTATACGGGTTTTATTGTAAGCCACTTGGATTGTTTGCCAATAAGCGGGATATAAATAAATATTATTATTATTATTATTATTATTATTATGTATTTTTAATATTTGTTAACTGCCCCAATTGTTCTCAGAGGGGTGGGATATAAATAATAATAATAATAATAATAATAATAATAAACATATAGTCAGCAAAATCTCTGCCTGCTCCTTTAAAGCATCTTCCAACCTTCCCCAAGCCCTTCCAAGTGCAGAAGGATATTTTTTCCAACCACCCTTGGAAAAGGAAGAGGAGGAGAACAAGGAGTCAGCCACAGGACTTGTTGCATGGTACATTGCACAGAATGAACGAAAGATGGCACTGAGTTGAGATAAAAGCAGCATGTAGCCACACAAGCATTGTGCAAAGTGCCATCTTTTGATCCAGCATTGTATCTGCTGAACCCCTCTTTCAACCCTTTTAATTTTTGCGTGACAAGAACCCATTGATTCTACTTGTGCTCAAAAGAGCAGACTATGAGTCAAATATAAGGTATTGGGTAGTAATTCGGAATGGTTGAAAGAGTGGGTCATTGAAAAGAGAGGCATTGAAAAATGGGTGTATGTGTATTTATGCCTGCATAACTTTAGCATCTGGTATGTATGTGTGTACAGCTATGTCTTTTTCATGCCTTGAGTCCTAAAATGGAAAAAGGCAGGACATAAATAAATGAATAATCTCTCCTAGCCTCCCATTTTTGTCCATCTCTGATGTGTCTAAATGGTGAAAGGACTGGAAACCATAAAGCCCTATGAGGCGTGATTTAGGGGGACTCGGTATGTTTAATCTGAAGAAGAGAGGATTAAGGGGTGATATGATAACTCTGTTTAAATATTTAAAGGGGTGTCATATTGAGGATGGAACAAGCTTGTTTTCTGCAGTTCCAGCATCAAAGACACGGAACAATGGATGCAAACTACAGGAAAAGAGATCCCATCCCAACATCACTCCTATACTTTTGAACATACCTGGGAGATCTGAAGCTTTTTATTTAAATTACCTATTATCAGACTGGAATTTGCATATAACTTATAAAGTGGCACAATTTTCTGCACTAGCAATCACTTGTAGGAAAAGAATAACTGATCAAAGTTAAATACATAATCTTGTGTCATGTTAGTTTTAATCTGTATGTTTTTAATCTCTACTGCATGCCTGGTAAAAATCTGATATCACTAATTTAGCTTTACTATTTCTATCTCAAGGGCGGAAACCTATAAAGGTTTATTTTTATTTACTTTACTTTATTTTAAATGAAGATATCTTAAATGTAACAGAAAAGAATTATTTACATTCCTAGTTAGCAGATTTTTATCCTAAGTATTGTTTATATGTATTAATTTACTTTTTCATGCTAAACTTTATATTGATGCTGGTCTTTGACCGTAATAAAGAATGTCATTTCATTTCATTTCATCCCAACATGAGGACTTCTTGACAGTAAGAGTTGCTTAATAGTAGACAACTCTCCCTTGGAGTGTGATGGAGTCTCCTTCTTTGGAGGTCTTTAAACAGAGGCTGGATGGCCATCGCTTTGTGTTTTCTGGCATGGCAGAATGGGGTTGGATTGGATGGCACTTGAGGTCTCTTCCAATTCTTTGATTTCATGATTCTATGAAGGTAAATGTTGCAGCCAGGACCACAAACAAGCCCTAACCTCCCCCTAACCCCCCAGGTTCCATACAATCTAAAACTGATTGCTTTATGTATGTTAAGTCTGACACTTAATTGTCTTTTGCCTAGAGGACCCACTTTTCAGGTTCTTATAAGCACAAATAAATATTTTAAAGAGGGAGAGAGGGCGTGTTCAGACAGTTTAAGGTGGGAATGCATTGAGTCAACAGCCTTTGAAATCTATGAAAGGATTTTCAAGCCCAGGCTCTTTCAGAAGCCTTTTTATATCCTTCTGAACTTCTCTGAGACCTTGGTAAGTGAGCAAATGTACCTAGTGTCGCTTTGATTTGATGGACATGTATGTGTCACCCTACCCTTCTTTCCTGCTCTCCTTCCTTCATCAGAAATGCTTCTAAAAATGCTTGCCATTTTCTCAAACACTTCTGAAACTTCTCAGCTCTTCCCATTCATGTTCTTGTTGGAACGATGAGTTCTGCATGATCCTTTTATTGTTTTGCAGGTGGGGAGAAAGTTCGCATAAGAGAAAGTAACAGTGACAGTAAGGGCGGTTCGACAGTGGAACACACTCCCTCGGAGAGTAGTGGAGTCTCCTTCCTTGGAGGTCTTTAAGCAGAGGCTGGATGGCCATCTGTCGGGGATGCTTTGATTGGGAGTTCCTGCATGGCAGGGGGTTGGACTGGATGGCCCTTGTGGTCTCTTCCAACTCTATGATTCTATGATTCTATGATTCTATGAAAGGGTTGGCTGAAACATGGGTTGGGGAACCTGTGGGTCTTGAGAGATTTTTGCATTCCATTCCTCATCAGCTCCAGGCAGCCTAGTCAATGGTGAGGCATGATGGAAACCCTAGTTCACCAATATCTTGGAAGGGAGGGGGGGGGAAACAGATTTCCACACCCAGAGTATTTCATTATTCCACAGGAGGGATGAGATTTCTATTATGTGACTATTTGTTCGGGAGCCACCCCTTTGGGCTGGAAAGAAGGGATAACATAATCTCTGTAACAGATTGAAGGCAGATCCTTCATCATTCGGAAGCAAAGGTAATTGCATGCCAGAATACAGCTTTCACATTTTGTAGGGGGGTACTGACATAAAGAGTTTTCCAGTACAGAGTCTCTCCTGCATTGAAACTGGATTTCTTCACTGGAAGGATTCTCAGTTTCTTGCATCCCCAGAGATGGAAACTGTTATTCTTATCCTGTATATTATTTATTTGTCTTATTGTGAACTAGATTGGGATCAAATGACAGATGGCAGTATAGAAATAATTCAGACACTAGGCAACTCTCAGTCCATTAACCTTGTACTCAAGCTTTCTGTAAGTTCTCAGAAGGAACACGGAAAACTTCCCTCACAATTTTTTAGTCATTTCTATGTTTCAAGTGTGAGGTGGGGGTCCAAACAGTGGCAATCGTGCCTACTGGTGTCTTGTCACAATGCTGCAACAATGCCCTGAACTATGGTTTGTTTGTTTTGATGAAATGCTCAAAAGGCCAGGCAAGGTTACAAAAAGTATTTATTGCCATGTACAGTGGGCTCTTGATAGCTGCAGGCTTGCTATCCACAGATTTAAGCATCTGCGGATGGAAATCACCATTGCTTTCAATGGGTGTGTGTGCATGGGAGTGCGCACATGTTGCACTGCTATTGAGAACAATGGCTCTCGAGGTCTCATGTTTTTTCTTATTCATAGGATGGGGTGGGTCTGGAATGGTTCCCCCACAGATATATGAAGGGCAGACTGTAATTCCAAGCTAGTAGGGAACAAATGGGAGGTTTTAAATGAGGAAAGCCAGCAGAGTTGGACATGCAAAGCATGCTGTGCTATCTAAAATCCCACCTGCTCTAAATAGCCAAGAGGGAGGGAAAAGAGAAAGTTGCAATTTTCCAACACAGGCTGGGTAAATAAGGGGGATCAATGAAGCATCTGCCTCAGATGGAAGAATGGAGGGAGGTGGTGGATGAATGGCACCTTCCACAAGTGGCATCATTAGGGGGTGCGGTGGTGCAGGAAACACCGGGTGACACTCCGGTGTGTGTGTGTGTGTCACTCATTGGGGTAGTACACCCTGAGGGAGCAATGGCCATGTGAGGCTGGGAAGGCTGGGGTGGGGTGGGGTGGCTGCCTTCCGGATCCCCTGCTGCAGCAGCGGCCACATGAGACTCAGAAGGCAGGAGGATTGCTGAGATGGCTGAATGCACCATTTTATATGCTATGGCAGTGAAGTGGAGGGGAGTGCCCTTTTGGTCCCATCTCCAGAAGCCCAACCCTGGAAGCCCTGTCTCAAAACATGGGGTAACACCCCGGGCAGGAAGGCCACTGCCACCCACAAGCTGCCTGTCCTTCTCCAGAAACCAACAAAAGTTCCCAAGGCAAAAACCAAGATGTATAACAAAAAACCAAAGAAAGGGGTTATGCCAAAAGTATATAAACAATAGTGCCCCACCTGACTTCAAAAACAAAAATGTGAGAGCTATCTAAACTCTGGAGCAGAAAGGCCTCTATAATTACTAAAAGGGTAAAAGTACCCCACTAAATCACGTGCCAATAATGAAAATGAAATGAAAGGCACAAAAATCAAGGGCTAAAATTATAAGAGAGTAACAATGTCCTTAAAAAGCACCTATAGTTCAAAACAAGGCCAAATAACTAAAAGGGTACCATTTACCCCACTGAAGAATCTGCAACTGCAGAACAAGGTAAAATAAAAATACATAAACCAAGGCTGTTTTAAATTTAAATTTCAAAAACAAAAATGTATGAAATAACAAAGCCCTGGAGCAAAAATGCCTCTATAATTACTAATAGGGTAAAAATACCGCACTAAATCCCATGCCAATAATGAAAATGAAATAAAAGGTGCCCCCAAAAAATTAAGTTATAAAAGAATAACAAAGCCCTTAAAAAACTTGTAGTTCAAGGACAAATTACTAAAAGGGTAGCCTTTACCCCACTAAAGGATCTGCAAATGCAGAAAAAATTTAAAATAAAAATTCATAAACCAAGGCCAAACGCGTTTCGACTCCTGTCTTCCTCAGTGGCCTATGAACATTAAATTTATATATGTATTTATTTCACAGCTCACACAATGTGACTCTGCACTATACCAAAGTAATAATGAGCTCCTCCTGCTTCCAGAGTCCCTTTTATAACCAACCTTGCTGGTGATGAAACTAATCCAGTCAAGACTTAATACAAAAGAAAAACCTTAGACTGTGAAAGGGCAGTTAACAAATCAAACAATAAGTCTTTTTACATAAGCCCACCAGGGATTCAGATAACAAACTGTACTCTCTTGTTGTTTAACCATTCATAGATATTATATCTTTAGATTTATATACTTGTAGATATTTCAACTACTCAATATAGAACACTACTTCAAATGAATCCTGCTACTACTCTTTTCACTTCTCAGGATCAGCCTGAATAGTGGTGGGAGATCTCCTGTAAAGACTTAAGAAGAAGCTAAGGGAAAAACTAGGGTGTGGAGAGATGTTTGAAAAACTCAAATAAACCAGTTCACATTTTCATTTAAACCAACTGGTGATTCAGATTTCAACCGATGAATCCATTTCAGTTCCAATAATTGTAATTGTTTTATATTTTTAATATTTGGTATCCCATCTATGCACCAAAATTTGAATGAATTAAAAGTATGTTGCTTATCTAGGACGTGTTTAACTAATGGAGCCTCCATCCTATGATTTTTAATACAACTTCTGTGTTCCCCTATTCGGGTACGAATTTCCCTGCTGGTACAACCCATGTAAAGGAGTTTAGAAGGACATTCAATTATATATATAACATTCTTACTTGCACATGTAATGAACTTGTATATCTCATAACTTCTCCCGTTTGCAGTATTCACAAAAGATTTTAAATTACTGCTATGTTTGCATACCGAGCAACGTCCACAGATATAATGTCCCTTGACATTCAAATTATTTTGTATAGTTGGAAAATTAAAGTTTGCTCGTACCAATATATTCTTAATATTTTGAGTACTTCTATGGGCAAACATCGGTTTGTTTTTATACCCGGGTATATTCTCCAGCAAGTACCAATGTTTGAATATACTTTCCTTGACCCTCCGTGTATGTGTGTTAAAAGTAAGTGGTATGACCACTCTTTCAGATGCTTTCTTGGGTTTGGAATCAAACAGAAGTTTATTTCTATCCAACTTACGAACTTTATCTTGTGCCTCTTTTATAACCTTCAATGGATATCCTTTCTCCAAAAACTGGAAACATGTAATGTTCAATTCCCTTTCATATCCCTCCAATGTTTTGCAATTACGCCTGATACGTAAAAACTGGGAATATGGGAGGTTATTTTTAAGAGGTTTTGGATGATAGCTGTCATATCTTAAAAATGAATTGACATCCCTTGGTTTTCTATATAAGTTCGTTTCAAATGATCCCCTATTTAGTTGAATATTTATATCTAGAAAATTCACTGTGCTAGAATTATACACCATGTCAAATTTGATGCTTCCATGGATACTATTAAGAAAAACCAAAAATTGTTCTTACTGCTCTACTGTCAAACACACCTAACACTGTGTAGACTTGCCATACTCTTGCTTTTTCTGAAAATAACACACCCCCCCAGTACCCTTTCAAAACTAATTTGGATCGTACAGTTAATCTTGTGAACATGTCACTGAATGCCACATGTCACAGTGTCACTGAATTCAATGGGACCAACTCCTAGACAGATTTGGAATTGACTCCCTTCAATCTAGAAGTCGGCAAGGTGTGGCATTTGAGCTGTATATGGCCACACGGCTATTCTTGTGGCTCTAGGAATCAAGAAATTCATATTCATCCCTACTCCAAACCCCTTGTTTTTGTCATAAAGTGCCTCCAAATCCCCTCTAGGGGGTTCAGGAGATTTTAACCAAATTTTTTGCCTGGTGAGTCATTTTAGGACCAAGAGATGTCCTTTAAAAAAACAAACAACACTATGATAACCTTGTTTAAATATTTGAAAAGATGTCATGCTGAGGATAGAGCAAGCTTATTTTCTGCTGCTCCAGAGAATAGGACATGGAGGAATGGATGCAATCTACAGGAGAAAAGATTCCAGCTCAACATTAGGAGGAGCTTCCTGACAGTTAGAGCTATTTGATAGTGGAACACACTCCCTTGGAGATTTTGGTGGAGTCTCCTTCTTTGGAGGTCTTTAAATGGAGGCTGGATGGGTATCTCTCAGGGGTGCTTGATTCTGTGTTCCTGCATGGCAGGGGGGTTGGACTGGATGGCTCTCATGGTCTTTTCCAACTCTATGATTCTATGGAGCTTATCGCTCACCAAATTAAGCCAGTTTACCTCTTCCGACTTCAGTCCTGGATCTGGGATACCCCTGGATGTTATCAGACATAAAGCACTGTTGGTTTAGTTTTGATGCTGCTGGCTGAATCCATCCCGGGTCAAAGTTTCACTGAGCTGGCCAATTTTTGAAGTTGGAAGCTCCCTGACTTCAAAAAAGTGGCAGCTGAGCAAGGCTTCGACCTGGGATGGATTTGGCTGGTGGCATTGTGGCTAAATCGGTGGCAATTTACGTCTGATAACATCTGGGGGTAGTCCACGTCCAGGATTGAACCCGGAAGAGGTAAGCCGGCTTAATTTGGTGAGCGATAAACTTCTTAGATTCTAACCAAGAACAATAGGGAGTAAACAAGAAGTAATGTCTACTGACTGTCATCTTGTTTAAAATTTAACTCTCTCCTGGGCTAAAAACTGGTGAACACCCCCCACCCCAACTAAAGGATGTTTGGGATATTTGGGATATATGTATATGTATGTGTGTGTGTGTGCTGGAAGTGTGAGGTGGGGTGTAATCCATTATGTCCCTTTGGGGGGCCTTTAGGGAGGCCTTTATGCAGTCCCTAGTCTCTCACCGTTGCCCATCTCTATTTAATCCTGGCTTCCCCCCTTTAAAAGATTCCCTTTTCTTTTGCAGACTCTTCTTCATCGTTTCGAGATGCTCTGTGATATTACAACCTGCACCATTCCAACTTGGAGCATTATATCAGAGGACTGGTTTGATAGTCTAGGCTCCTTAAGCTTCCATGACAGATGGCTCAGGACCTGGTTCCACCGGAGCAGCAGCATCATGTAGCCTCAGCAGCATCTCTGGAGTGATCGTGACACACAGCTCCCAACATCCCCATTGCGCATTCAGCCATCTTTCCTTGCGTGAACATCCCCAGGTGCATTCCTCATGGACCTGGTTGGCGCAATGGAAATGGGAGGAGATGGTGCCTGTGTTTGTGAGGTCTAAGGAGCCTCTGGATCATCTTTGTACTGCTGATCTCACCTAAAATAAAGAGGCAACTTCAACACTCGATTATGGTTGGCTGCATGTTGAAAGTGAGCTCATGCATTAAGGCAGAAGTTGTTGGCGTTTGGACACAAGTTCCAGCTTTGCACAATCCAAACTGAAGAGGGCATCTGTTCCCATACGGCATTAGAGGGCATTTGGGGAACAACAGAAATGAATCAAAAGAGAAACAAAAATAAGAGAAGAATGTGAGGTGATCTGTCTGTTGCCCATCTTCAAATGGCAGAAGTATTGCCATCAAGTTGAAGATGAAGTGATTTTTTTTTGTCACTGTTGAAGAAGGTTGGACTCAAACCAGTTGATTCAAATTTTATATAATCCACAGGAGGAGAGGGAGACGCATCTCCAAATGCTTAGTGGAGAGCTGTTTTTATTTTTGGAAAAAAGCCCAAGTTCTTTTCTGTCCAGCAAATGGAATGAGATTCTCGGCTCCAGAAATTCCTGCAGTTAGATTTCATATCATCCCTGAAGAAATCCATGGAAATGTCTCTCTCTGTCTGTGTATAGATATAGGCTGAAATGCATTGGATGTTTTCAAAATAAATAAATAGTTATCTATTGAAAATCTCCCTGTGGTTTCACTTGGGTGTACTGCAATTTTTGTCTCTTCAAATTTTATATATCCAAGTAAACATTATGAAGAAGTGTTCAACAGTGGAATGGACTACCTCAGAAGGTGGCAGCCTCTCCTTCGTTGGAGTTTGTTTTTGTTTTTAACAGAGGTTGAATGCCCATGTTCCAGATGTACTTTAGTAGTGGGTTCCTTTTTAAGGACACTAGTTGAACTAGATAGCCCAGGGGTCCCTTTCAGCTGTATGACTCTATGATTTTGTGAGAAGTTGAGGGTCATGTTTATACAGGCCAAATAAAGCAGTTTCACCTAGTTTTTACAGCAATTTGTCCAAATGACATATGGAACGATTGGGGTTGAATTCAGGCCTTTTCATTGCTCCAAGGCTTTAATCCAGGGGGGGGGGGGGAAAGTGGGGATTTATCCTAGTTTTTAGACATATGTGTCCTGGAAAGTGGCTTTATTTGCCTTAGCAGCAAAAAAAAAACAACAACAAAAAAAAAACAAAACAAACAAAAAACAAAAAACAAAAAAAAAATGACACAAATGTTGTCTTTTGTTGATGTGATCTGTATGTGTAGCTGAACGATTTAACTATCTGTAATTTTATAATTGGTATAAATAAAGTATAAAAAAAATTAGGAGGAAATTTATATCTGAAATAGTTATTAGCTGTAAGGGTGATGAATATATATAACAACGGTATCTGAGATATAATGGTTATTTTAACTGTTAATTTTAAAACGTTTTTGTACTTTGTTATGAGCACGATTTCTGCATATTTTATATTTTATATGTTTTTTGTACATATGCATTGTAGTTCTATGCAAAGACCTTTGGTCCAATGCAATAAATTTGACTTGATTCCCTAGTTTTTAGCAGAAAATCCAGATATTCATGTCTGTGTGCAGACTACACTCCATAGCAACGTTGGTGTGGGGTCTGGAGGACAAATTCAGAAATACGTACCTTCGCATACATAGGGGAGGGGGGAAAACCCAAGTGACTATGGCCATATGGCTGCACATACTGTGATTTATCACACCGGGATGAGTTCAAAAGGGAGAACTGTGTGGACAGCTCTCCTAACCACTTTGGTGTGTGTGGCTATTGTGTAGACAAGTCTATGGTTGCTGCAGATCAGGGTAACCTGACTGCAAACTGGATTTTTCTGTCTCTGTAGATGTACCCTAGCAAACAAACTGAGAACTATCATGCTACTTTTTTTATGGAGGGAGGAACAGGGATTTATGTTGATTAATGTTTTCTCCTCCCCTTCATTCCAACCCTTAGTCCATGTCTTTTGGAATGCATAGTCAACTGAGTTGCCTCATTGCAAAATAGAGTCAACCTAAAACTGTAATCCACAGTTTTTTGTGGGTTTTTCGGGCTGTGTGGCCATGTTCTAAAAGAGTTTCTTTCTGACGTTTCGCCAGCATCTGTGAGAATGGCATCTTCAGAGAATGCTGGAATGGAAGAGAGTGGGATATTCACAGTTTACATGGGAATCACTTCTCCCTACTCAGGGTCTCACAGTATATATAGACCCACCCTCTTCCATTCCAGCATTCTCTGAAGATGCCAGCCACAGATGCTGGTGAAACGTCAGAAAGAAACTCTTCTAGAACATGGCCACATAGCCCGAAAAACCCACAAAAAACTGTGGATGCTGGCCATGAAAGCCTACAACTTCACATTGTAATCCACAGTGCTCATTGTATTATTTCCATTTACCCCCCAAACTGCTACTATATTAATATGCAAAAAAAGGCACAAGGGGCACTGATCCTAGTCCTTAAGCACAGGTGCTGATAAGCTTTTTTGAGCTCAAAGTTATGTTGTTTATTTTTTCACTCCACAAACCACTTTTCCACCTACATTGGTCTCCTCACTTAGGGCCATTCCTTTCACCACTTTCTTTGCCTGAAATTGGCTGATGGAAAGATGCATGAAAGCACACAATGCTTATGCCACATACAATTCGTTGACAAAGGAGGCAAAGATGATTGGCGGTTCCCGAGGCAGGTGACAACACAATGGAGGCACCGGGTAGGGGTAGAAGTCACAATCTGGAATTTCATATGGTGGTGGCTCGGGGATGAAAATCTCCAGGTCGGTCAGTGTTGTCTTTACCACATAGCATGGTGGTTGTATTATAAGTGATGTCGGGGGAAGACTTGTGCTGTACAATGTATCGTACCCACAAAGCTCTCCAGGAAAAACCATGATTATGTGTAGAGAAGATAATCTGAAACAAAGATGAGAAACAGAATGAACAATGCCATCTTGGTCTTACTCAGTTTGTGGGTTGGATTCCCAAAAACTTTGTTGGTGCCATAACAATTATTGAGGTAAAAGGCTAAATTCTGCTGTTAATCCTGCCTACAATAGACCCATTAAATCAGTGGGATTTACCTATGAGTTGACTCACCATTCAACAATTGATCAATTAAAATATTTTAAATTAAAATATTATTTAAAATATAAAAAATAAAAAATAAAATATTGATATAATATAAATATAAAATATAAAACAAAGAATAGAAATAATAGAAACTATAATTAAAAAAAGTATTATATATATATATATATATATATATATATTGACTTGCAGTACCACCCTGAATGCACCAGATGGTGTGCTTCTCCTTCTCTAAAATGTATAGGAGAAGGAGTCGTGCGCCACCTGGTGGACAGAGTCTGATAGTGCAAGCCTTATTATTTATATATAAAAATTAAAATTAAATATATATATGCACTAACGACCCGAATCCAGCAGATGGCATGCTTCTCCTTCTCATATACATATTAGAGAAGGAGAAGCACACCATCTGGTGGATTCAGGGAGGTACTGCATGCCAATATTATTTATATATAAAAATTAGAATTAAAATATTTTTTAAAATATAAAAATTAAAAACATAAAATATTTATATTTATTAAAATTTAAAATATAAACTGTAAAATATAAAAAATAAAATATAGAAATAATAGAAATTATATATATATATATATATATATATATATTGGTTTGCAGTACCACCATGAATGCACCAGATGGTGTGCTTCTCCTTCTCTAATATGTCTAGGAGAAGGAGTCATGTGCCATGTGGACACTGACAGCTACTGTAAGCCAATATTATTTATATATAAAATTAAAATTAAAATATTATTTAAAATATATAAAAAAATAAAATATAAAATATTTGTATTGATTAAAATGTAAAAAATAATATTTAAAATGCAAAATAAAAGTAATAGAAATTATAATTTAAAATATATATTAAAATTATATATTAAAATCAGGTTGAATCTGGATCCAAGAAAGATGAAAGTGATTATAATTATGAGTAGAAACCTAAAAGAATGACAGATAAGAGGTAGTTGCAGTCAGCCTTCTACAGCTTTGCAGCTTTGACTTTTGCGGATTTGATTATTCCCAGATTTGAGCAACATGTCCTCTTTACAAATCTCTAGGTCCTCCAGAGATTCCTGTGTCCTCTAGAGAGTCCTGAGTCTCCGCTGGGTGTTGGCCATAGAGCTGCACTGGAGGACCTAGAGATTCCTAGAGAAAACACTTCTCTAGGCATTTGTAGGTCCTCCACCACAATTCTATGTTCGACGTCAGGTGGATGCTGACCATTCAGTTGCACTGGAGGACCTTCCGATTCCAAGAGAGGTGTTGTCTCAGGTTAAAAAATAAGTGTTTTTTTTTTTTTTAATTTGTGGTATTCCCATTTTCACGGGATCCTGCACTCTTAATCCCAGTGAATGTAGAGAGCCTACTGTAAATGACTCTCAAATCAGACTTGCCATTTTCTTCTTTCCCTAGTGAAACAAGCCTGTGTAATATTCAGTCCTGCCACAGGTTGGCAATGTGAGACTAGTACAGATATATGTATTGACTTATATATATACCCGTATAGGATTGGCCAGTACAAGTATCTATGGAAGACGCCTGAGTTTCTGATCTTGCTTCATCAAGAGCAGATACTTCTATACAAAACTGTAGTCTTCAGTCCAGGTGCCAAATGACTTCAGGGTCTCTGGGCTGAAGACCATTCAACGCTGATAGCATTCCAAGTATCTTACAGTCAATTGGATGGCGAACCTGCTCTGAGGTTTAATGTGAACTTTTATAGAGCTGTCCAAGGTGCTGTTTCTGTTTCTGCACCTTAGACTGCTTTATATTTCTGGACTGTAACTGAAAGCAGATTCACTGCCTTGATGGTATGAAAACCACCAACCAACAATAAATAGCTTGAGCTCAATGGAGATGATGAACAAGTAAGTCAATGTTATGTTATCATCCCAGCTACCTTGTATGCAGGGAAGAGCAGAGATATGTCATTATGGGTGTCCCATATCCAATCCACAATGATTTTGTTATCTTTACATACTGACACTACTGCAAAGGGTGAGGGGTACGACATATTGGGATGGGGAAAGTATAGTCTTAGGACCATATGTGGTCCCTGAGGTCTTTCTTTGTGCCCCCAGGACCTCCTGAAATCCCCAGATTCCTCTCAAAAAACAATATCTCTCTATTCAAACCAGCACATGCCTTAAGATCTGCAGGATAAGCCTTTCTCTCAGTCCCACCAACTTTTCAGGCATGTTTAGTAAAGACATGCGAGAAGGATTCTTGGTGGCTGCTCCCAGGATGTGGATCTCCTTTCCTGGGAGATCCAGTTGAACCCCCCTTCCGGCTCTATTTTCACCAGCAGGTGAAGGCATTTTATTTAAGGAAGCATTTGGTGACAGCAGATAGAGCAGAGGTAGGCAACCTTTCCCCTTTAAGGGCCAAGGGACTTCAGCTCCCAGAATCCCAGGAGCTATTGGCCAACATGGGACTATTGGCCAACATAGCTGAGGCTTCTGGGAGATGAAGTCCCTTGGCCCTTGAAGGGGAAAGGTTGCCTACTCTTGAGATAGAGCTTTTAATGGAGAGGAGATGTAAGGTTTATTTATTTATTTATTTATTCCATCCCATTTTATATGACTGCTAATGCTGTTTTAAATTATGTTTTTGAATCAGTTGGTTTACTTATATTTTGGCTTTTGTGTTGGGAGGGTTTTTGTGTGTTGTGCTTTTGGAGTAGTTTGAGAGTTTGACTATGACTCTGGAGACCAAGGTGCGAATCTCTGCTCGGCCATGGAAACCTACTGGGTGACCTTGGGCAAGTCATACTCTCTCAGCCTTAGAGGATGGCAATGGAAAACCCACTCTGAACCAAACTTGCCTAGAAAACCCCATGATAGGTTCATCTTAGGGTTGTCATAAGTCTGAAGCAACTTGAAGGCACACAACAAGAAAAACAAGAAGCGTCACTGCGGGCCCCATGCTAGGAGAAAGGTGAGATAGAAACCAACTAACTAACTAACTAACTAAATAGAATTAAAAACAGGATGTGTGGGCAAAAGTTTTCAGAGCCAGTATGGCATAGTGGTTTGAGCTTTGGACTAGGAATCTGGAGACCAGAGTTTAAATTGCTGCTCAGCCATGGAAATCCACTGGATGACATTAGGCTTTGGTATTGGAAGGGGATTTTTGTGTTGTGTTTTTGGAGTAGTTTGAGAGTTCAACTGTGACTCTGGAGACCAGGGTGTCAATCCTCACTCAGCCATGGAAACCTACTGGGTGACCTTGGGCAAGTTATACTCTCTCAGCCTCAGAGGAAGGCAAGGGCAAACCCCCTCTGCACAAGCCTTGTTAAGAAAACCCTGTGACAGGTCCACCTGAGGGTCGCCATACATCAGAAATGTCTTGAAGGCACACAAGAAGAAGAAACAACAAAAATGCATTGGTTTGACTCCACCAACTCCTTCCCTGTACCATACCCCTCCAACACACACGCACAAATATGAAATCCGGCAATTCCTAGGCTGAATCCAAGAACCAGAAGTGATGTCTTGTCATTTACTGTTGTGTCAGGAGCAATGGTGCAGTCTGTGGGAGTCCAGAAGGAGAGGAGAATAGTCCTCTTTGCAGCAGGCTCATTCCTGTGATATATTGAGGTCCGAATTCAAAACGGTAGTTTCCAAAGAAGGAAAATATGCTGACTCTGTCTGTAGCAGCTGTGACAGAATGTCTCCACCAAGGCCTATTATCTTCATTCTTTAAAGCCACTGTTCAAGTTCTAATTGGGTTCTAATCAACCCAATTACTAGGGAGTGAATGTCATGGAGCGTAATTGAACTTAAGACGGAAATCCTTGTTTGCCTTCTTCTCACATCCAAGCAGAATCAAGAATACAATTTTCATTCTGATCTGGAACAAGGCGAGATCCTCTCTGTTGTTCTCAAGAGATCATATTTTGTATTTGTAAGGTCAGTTCCAGGAATATATCTGGAGGTGGTTGGCTGACTTCGACTCACTCCCGCTTTATGGTAACTAGGTGATCTCCAAGAGAAACCTATCGCAGGGTTTTTTTTAGCCAAGCTTTATTAAAAACAGGGCTTTCCTTTCCTTTCCTTTTCCTGCCTTTCAGGGTGAGAGAGTGTGACTTGCTCAAGGTCACCCAGTAGGATCCTATGGCTGAGCAGGTATCCCAAACCTGGTCTTCAGAGACCTAGTCCAATGCTCAAACAACTACAACACTCCATCTCTCTTTAGCTATGAGAGAGGACATCGTCTCGCACAGGTAAGAACTCTGATGGCTCACAGTGCATCTAGGTTGTAGAAATAATGTTGTCTGACACAACTCTAAGTGCTATGGGATCCTGGTCTTTAACCATCTCTGCCAAAGAGCATTGGTGCCTCACAAAACTACAAATCTCAGGACTCTATAGGAGGGAGCCATAGCTGTGTAGATGTACCCTGGGAGATCAGTTATGAATAGCCCTATCCAGGTTTTGCAAGCTCAGGGCTTTGGCTTCTTTAATGGAATTGAACCCGCGGCAGTGTGGTCTTCCTCTTTTCCTACTGCCTTCTGCTTTATTGAGGATTATAATCTTTCCCAATGTCTTTAATAATAAAAATAATAAATAATAAAATTTATTTATATCCCACCATTTGGGGACCCAGTCAGGGCAGCTACCCATTTTGCTTCATTGGGATTCCTAGGACATTTATCCCACAGAAGAACCGGCATGTTTGACATGACGTTTCCTTTTAGACAAACATCGCAGCCCAACAAAGTATTGGTTTTGCTCATCCCAGGGCGAATTTTGCTGAGGGCAGAAATATAATTAACAGTATTGGCCATCTACCAAGTTTTTTCCTTAATTATAGGAATACTTTCTAATATTTTCTTTGGATCTAATTAACGGAATAATAATAATAATAATAATAATAATAATAATATAAAATTTATTTATATCCCACCCCTTTGAGGTCAATCGGGGCAGCTAACAACAATACAATACAATACAATACAGTCGTTGGTCTCATCTGTTCTTTTTACTCCATTGAAAGTTCACTGTCTTTTCCATATCCCCAACCTTATCAACTCAACATTTCTTTTTAGCTTGCATTACTCAGATCTTCAGTCCCTTATATATACCTTCACAAGTAAATCTATCATTACACAAGAAAAAACCCCAACAAATTTATAACCATAATAGAGACACTGCCATAGACACTTTGGTTCCAACTTTCCTCTTTCTTCCTTCCATTCCAAAGTCTTCACACATACTTTATAGCACAATGATATTTTCTGTTGGAAAAAGAAAACACTGGCCTGAATCCTATTGGTTAGTCTCAACAAGAATAGATCCACTGTATCCATTTTCGAATGGTTAGTCAACCCCTAGGAAAATGGTTCATTAGGGATGGCACGAATATTAAAATAAATAAATAAATAAATAAATAAATAAATAAATGTTTGGGAAATGTATTTCTTGCATTTCCAAGAGAGAGATCCTGGACTAACAAGAACCTTCACAAACCTGGACTTATTCTACAAAAAAATTGCATATGGTCATCTTGTGCAGAAAACAGTATTCCCTGCAGAAGAAAATAATATTTCAGCACAGTGTTGTTTCCTGAGCTGAAAATACCCTTTTCTCTTAAAAAACAAAACAAAATAAAACTGCATGTGAATTGATCACACAACAAATCCTAAACTGTCAATAGTCTCAAAAATAAGTGTGCAGTTTTCAAACAAATGTAGCAGAAAATTGCTAAAAAAATTACTTTTTGCTTCCTTCTAGATGAAAGTTGGCAAAGAATTACATCCCTAGGATTTGTGCTCTAGTCTAGTTGGGACTAACAATAAGATTCATACCTGTGTGTGTGTGTTTCCATATTCCAGATCTCTAAGTCTGCCCTCTTACATGCACTTTTTGGAGAATAATCCTCTTTCAACCCAATGGGGTTGTCTTCTGAATCCCAAATGATATAGTCTAGTGGTTTTCAAGTGAGAGGAAAGCACCCCTTCCCAAGTCGATATCTCAAAAGCTTCATGGAAATGTCCACCTTTCGTGCCGATGGGACTTACCTGGTTCTTCACAGCGTTCTGCAAGTATGGCTGGAGAAACGCAGAGGAGGAAGAGTTTTTATACCAAGCATTCCAAAGCCTCTGGGCCAGGAAACACCTTCTGCTCATGTGGTTCCAATTTTCCTCCTTGCATCATCTTCTCCTCAAATTGCTTTAATTATCTGCCTCCCTGTTTACAACAATCTGCCATCTCTCCATACTTGGCTTTAATATAGGGCATCTCTGCCTCTCCACCCTCCGGTTTCCTTTCTAATTGTGTTGAGAGAAGAGAACTGTGTTGCGTGCACTGTTGCTGATTTCAGCAGTTGTCAGCGTTGAAAGTTACCTGTTCCTACGTGCTCCATCTTCCTATCCAACTGCCTTGGGGGCAATTGTTTTATCGAGACGATCTGTTGCCCTTGAATGCAGCTTTTCATCTGCCTCATTTTCCTTTTTTAAGCATCAGGATTGCATATGAAAGCTGTTCCAAGATGATCAAGATTGCCCCAGTGCCTCCCAGGCATGGTGGAATCCTTATGGATGAATGGATGACTATTATTCCTCTTTAAAGCTTAGTTCAAGGTGGGGACACTTACAGAAAATGAATCTCTTGGAGGATCCATCTGGAGATCCCGAAAGGTTACTCTTGAATGCCTAAGGGGGTCATTGAGATAGACCAAAGCCTGTGAAACCCAAATCTAATATCTATGATATATAAATCAACTTAATGGTGCTTGGGTTTCAAAATGATTTCTGCGGACAGCAGTAGAGTGGAATAGTTCTGTCCCTTATGCCAGATTATAATCAAAGATGAATGCAGCCATGTTGATTCATTGGTTTCATGGTCAAATAACTTCCTTGTAGAGATGGAAAGGATATTTGAAAATATTGCTTGCTTTTTTTTTTAAAGGTGGAAAACAGGTTTCTTGAGTGTTGGGAAATACTAATGAGGAGATTAGTGAGAATATTCACAGATTTTCTCTGCACAAAAAATTGCATTTGTTGCAGAGACAATAGCATTCCTCTTCAGAATTTTTTTAAAGAAAACACATATGAATTAAAAAATATTTGTGTGTATGTGTGTGTCTGTATGCTGGAAAGTGGCTTTCTGTAGGAAAAAAAAGGTATTTTTCCTAGCAAAAAAAACATGCACCTTTTTTGTTCAGAATGGTTCTTGAAAAGACATGCACAGCCTTCAAGAACTGCAATTTTCAATAACTTTTTCACAGCAAAGAGAGAATGGTAAGATCATTCATTCTTGCCTATGATGATGAAATACACAAAGATTTCCATTCCTACTTCCTTCTAGGAGCTTTTCTGTGCCACACAACTGTGTAACTAGATTTAGGCCCAAAACACACTGCAAAAATAATGCCATTTGAGACCGCTTTAACTGCCCTGGCTCAATTCTGGGGAATTCTGGGAAGTGTAGTTTTGTGAGACATTTAGTCTTCTCTGTCAGAGACTTTTGGTGCCACAGTAAACTACAGTTCCCAGAATTCCCTATCATTGAGCTATGACAGTTAAAGCAGTCTCAAACTGGATTATTTCTGCAGTGTGTTTTGGACCTCAGACGATTAAAATAAAAGATTTAAGTTAGGCACTGCAGGAGCACAATCTTTGTGTGCAAGATGGTAACCTGTAGATTGTATTGGACTGCAATTATCATCAGCCTTACCATTGGCTAGGTCTAATGGAAATTGTAGTCCAGAACTATCTTCCGGGACACACACTACTCATCCCTTATCTGTAGATCCTTCTTGATCTTAACATCCTAGCCAAAGTAAATCTTTATGTCAGCTGTTAATAATAAGGAATGGTGTTGCAGTTGGGTTGAAGGTCCATGAAAGACTGCATGGGACCCTGTAAAAGAGACTGATTGAATGTGGGAACCTGTAGTTTTTTGCACATATTGTTCTGTAGGGAGGTGGTTACATAAACTTGTGTGGAACGTAGAGATGGTACGGATAGTTGGAAATATTCAGAAATGGTTAAAAAAAACCCACATATCAAATATCAGCATCTATGTCTATATAGGAGATGTTGGGGGATTCCATTTTCATTGCCTGATCTTAAACCAAAGGATTTCTACAAATTAGATTCCCAAAATGTTTCCGTGGATTCATTCAAAAACATGCTTTAAGGAACAATGTTGTGTTCCTTAAATTTACAGTTGCACCTTGGTATATGTGGCGTCACCTGCCTGAAGTCATTCTTGGATATGTTATTTAACTTGGGAGAATGAGGATATGTGTTGCAAATCTGTGAAGCATCTGAAAGTAAGTCAGTATCATTTGAATGAGAATGAGTAACAAAGGAAGAATTCAAATGGGAAAATTCACATCGATGTGATTTGAAACTTGAACATCTCCTTGGTCTGGTCTTCTTGCAGAAACCCACTGGTTGCATTCAGGAGGATGCAACTAGTATCAAAATTCAATTCCTGGGTGTTTGGTGATCCCAGATCATCATCACCAATATCAGTAAGCAGCAGAAAACATGCTCTCTTCATCTTCTTCTGCATTCCTTTCAAATTTCAAATAGGTAGAGAAAAGTATTATATCCCATCTAAATCTTCTCCCCTCCAGGTTAAATATATACAGCTCCTGACATCATTCCTGACAAGGCTTAGGACATGACACCTCGATCAATTACATCAGTTTTCCCCAACCTTCACCATGATTTGTCTACATGATGCATTGTCAAATCTCCAGTTCGAATATGGAATGTGAAGACAAGGGAAAGCCAGTTCCCCACTGAATCTGCCCTATGCTTGCTGAAAATGGTTTTAAAAAACTCATCTTTTGTTCCAGATTTTGCAGAAAAATCTGAAGCGACGTTGGGCACCCCGCTTTTCCACCTGGTGCTGCTACCACTGGTGCAAATCACTGCTGCTGGAGTCACAACCAGGTGCCCAGTCATGTGAGTGATGCTGGGCACCATGTTTCTGACTCCAGAGAGTGTGACTTGCACCAGTGGAGGCACTGTCAGGCAACACAGCAAGAATGTGTATATAGGCAGCCATCTGGGGTTGCTACAAAGTGCGGAAATAACAGAGGGAATCCAAGGCAGCTCCAGGACCAGAATACTCTGGGAGCAGCCACAGTGTAGATATACCCTTCATTTCCAGGCCTTTGGTCATCTTGGTCACCCTTCTCTGGACACTCTCCAGCTTGTTGATCTCCTTCTTGAAATGTGGTGACATAGTATTCCAGGTGAGGTCTGACCAAAGCAGAATAGAATAGCACTATTACTTTCCTTGATCTGAGTACTATGTTCTTGCGGATGTGGCCCAAAATTGCGCTGGCTCTTTTAGGCCACTTCTTCATACATTAAAGCAAAGCAAAGCAGCTTCATTTATATACCGCTTCATATCGCGCTATGGGATGTCTAAGCAGTTTACAACTGTAAGCTCATTGCCCCCCAACATAAGACTTTATTTGGTTTCTTGTTTGTAATTTTTGATTCCGCTCTTAATCTTATCTTCTACTCAGACCATTGCAAATATTTTTAACCATTTTTGTCAAACCTGGGGACTTGTTTTTCACTGAGCAAGCACATTTACCTTATTTTTCTTCTACAGTCCATCTCAAAAGGCAACAGACAATGATAACCAGAATCCTATTGTCATTCTGAGATGGACTGCAGAGGAAAGGGATCTTTTTTTTTTAGGGGTATAGGATTCTGGGGTGGCCTTTCAGGAAGCCTTGTATATTGTTTTAGGAAGCCTCATGTATGTTTTTTTTTTGGGGGGGGGGGGAGAGCGATGACCAAAAATAACATCTTTTTTTAAAAATATGTTTTTTTTTAGGGGGGGGGAAATAGTGGGAGGCTTCATTGGTCACAAGTAAAGTCAAGGGGGTGAGCATGGTATAATGCTTTGCTATAATGCATTCATAGGGTTCTTACCTGAGACCCAAAGAACTAGACTATGATGAGCAAACCTGTTGTTTTAGCTTTCTTAACTTCTTTTGTAAAATTTGATCTTTGCTTGTGAAGATGATTATCTGTACATTCAAGTTTCCTTAAACAAAGAATCCTCAAATTCCAAAAGTGGAAGATAGACACACCTGAGATAGAACAATCTTATCATCAGCGTACATCATTCCTCAATGGACTACTTCAAAAGCCAGCCAACACATCATCCTTACCTCAACAGGTCTCCGCACCCTCTCCCTAATAGCAGTGCATGCAACTGAGGTTGATTTCAGAGAAGAAAAAGAGATGACAATACCCAGGAGGATGGGAGGAGAAGAAGCTGTCCTTTAGAACAGTGATTCCATTTCCCAGTGTGCTTGAGAAGCAAATCTCTGACAGAAGCACATTTTTGCTCTTATAGTAGTAATCATCGCATTCCTGAGGCTGAAAGAAATAAAGAATGACAATCATATGAATGTGTCTTGAGATAGCTAATCCATCCCACGTGAACATTGCCCTTCAGACAAGACTGTGACTAATGGTTTGAAATTCTGTGGCTGTTTTGATGCTGATGGCAAGGTGGCTTTTGTTCCATTTCATCAGCCAGAAATGTCGCGTTCACCGTGATGTTAGGAGGACCCTTGAAAGGATATCCTTTCAGAAGTCATGAATAAAATGAGAAAGCATAAGGTCAAGGCCCTTACTTTTCTTTTCACTGTGGAGAATAATATTTCAGAATAATTAGATCGACTTTTGATTATCATTTGAAGAGAGAAATCTCTTGTGATGGGAACATTTGATCCATGATATTGGTCCACTGGATAAATCTGTAGCCCTGAATCCAACTTCAGTAGACCCATTAAACAAACAATGTTTACCTACATGTAGACTCAACATTCAATGGTTGATTCAATCAGTCTACTCTAGTTGCTACTGAACAATAATATTGGCCTGAAGCCTAGTCCCAACTAGAGTAGCAACCCGAATCAAAAATTGAATAGTAACTCAACATGTAGACAAATCTCATTAATTTAATGGGTTTAATGCAGTTGGGACTAACAGTGGGATCTAGACTTTAATAAAGTAATGTGTTTTACAATGGGGATTTCCCCCCTCCCCTCTTTTTCATCTGTGAAACATAGGAAAGGTGTATATGTCATGAACAGGATTCTGGGCAAATTGTCCAAAAATGTATGTATTAAGCAAGGAGAGACAAGTGAGAAAAAACAGATAACACATCAAGATGATGTGCTTTCAGAAACAAGGTCTGAGTCTACACTGCAGAATGAGAGCAGATTGGCCCTGTTTTATGAACCATGGGTCGATGCTATAGGATTCTAAGGTTTGTAGTTTTGTGAGGTATTTAGCAGGGTGGAGGGAGCAGGACTGACCACCTGGGCCTGCAAAGGGCCCCAACGCTCCCGAGGCTGGCAGCAAGCTGCGTGGTGCAGCTGGAGGTAGGCAGGACCAACTGGGCCTAGAAAAGGCCCCCTTCGAGCCTTACCTCCCGGCGGCGCAGGGCGGAGGGAGCAGGACTGACCATCTGGGCCTGCAAAGGGCCCCAACGCTCCCGAGGCCAGCAGCAAGCGGCGCGGTGCAGCTGGAGGTAGGCGGGACCAACTGGGCCTAGAAAAGGCCCCCTTCGAGCCTTACCTCCCGGCGGCGCAGGGCAGAGGGAGCAGGACTGACCACCTGGGCCTGCAAAGGGCCCCGATGGTCCTGAGGCTGGCAGCAAGCGGCGCGGAGCTGCACGGTGCGGCTGGAGTAAGCAGCAGGAGGCGGTGGGCTGTGGCCGCGGAGGACTGTTTTTCCACCTGCAGTCCTTGGAGCACAACCTGAGTGGCATGAGCTACCACACCTGCGAGGCGGCTGGGAGGAGTGCCGGCGGATTTAAAATCCCGCCGTTTCCACCTTCCGCTGGCACCAGGCAGCGGGTGGCGGCGGTCTAGGGCCGCGGAGACTGTTTTGCCATCCGCAGTCCTTGGAGCATTATAATGTTAAGGAATTTTTGTATTTTTAAATTTGCATATTTCTTATTGTTATTGATTTTATTATTGTTATTGATTCTACTTATGTTTGGGGGATGGGTAGGAGGGTAAAGGAGGGATGGGATTCCAATTTGATTTGTTGTTTGTAATTTTGTAATACTGTATGCCGCCCCGATTGCTTGGCAGAGGGGCGGGATATAAATAAAAATTATTATTATTATTATTATTCTCTGTCAGGAGGCTCTGGTGTCACAAGAAACTGCAAATCCCAGGATCCCATCGCATTGAGCTGTGGAAGTTAAAGCAGTGTAAGATTACATCACTTCGGCAGTATTGCAGCAGTCAAAGACTACAAATGTGTAGTTGGTGTTGAAATAGCAAAGAGGAGGTGGCAAGTCCAAAGGGAGGGTAATCCCGATCCTTATGACAGGATGGCAATATGAACTGGCCAGAGAGATTGTGGCTTGACTGAGGACATGTGATGAAGCAAACAACAGGACTGCATTAGAAACAAACATCCTACAATTCATCGACAAGGCACACCTTAATTCCATGCAGGCTCACCGCCCGCATACCTGCCTCATCTCAATGCAGCCCCATGATAAGAAAACCTATAACTCTATAGTATCCTTGGAACTCCCTTCCTGGTGACATTTAGCTTTGGTAGGATCCCAGAGAGATATTGCTACTGCGTTTTCAACGAAAACCAACAATTAGGGTGTTTATATATCGCTCTAGGCATTGCTTTGTTTCGAACAGCCTTGGGTCATTTGTACTTTTAATTTGGTTTATTTGTTGTTGTTGTTGTTGTTGTTGTTGATATGTTCACAAGGGGTTTTCCATTGTTTTCCTCAGAGGTTGAGAGACTGTGACTTACCCAAGGTCACCCATGGTTGAACAGGGATTCAAACTCTCCCAGAGTCCTTGTTCATCCCTCAATTGGTTCTGTGAGAAGGAAATGCAATTCTTTGTTTATTTTTCCTCTCTCAAAGGAAGCAGTTGATAATTTGAACAACTTGTGTCCTGCTGTGAAAATTTTCAAAAACATATACAAAGGAAAACAAAGTTTAGATATAAATCTAAAACGGCATGTCTACTGCAAACAAAACAAACAAAACATATCATTACAAAGAGAAGGAAGAGGTGGAAGAGGTGGAAGAAGATTGGATGTGCCTTAACATATATTGGAAAAGGGGAAAAAAGAAGATAATAATGATGAGTGAATATCTATCTATATAGTGGGTTTTTGTTTTTGAGTGAAGATGTAAATGAATGTCAAAAATGAAGAAGTTGAAATATTGTAAAGATGGATAAGATAGGGGTGTCAGTGAATTTTGTATAGATAAGCAAATATTTGTTTTTTTCTCTTTGGAAGTCTGTTTAATATTGATGCAAAGTATCAAGTACGATGAGTGTTTAATGTCGGCAGATTGTTTTGTATGTTTGCATGTCTTTGGGTTTGTGGGTACTGTATATGTTTTATATGTAGTGTATATTATGTATTATGTATATTTGTTTGTCTTTTTTATAAATAAAGATTTAATTAAAAAACACACAAAGCATTGCAACAAATGCAAACAAATGATGGTTATAAGCCCCTACTTCCTCTAAGCACTTTATATACCTTTTGCATCAGTCATGTAAATGATTTTAATTCGTTTTACAAAACCTAAAACCTATCTGTCTATCTATCTATCTATCTATCTATCTATTGTTATATCTCGATAGATAGATAGACAGATAGATAGATAGAGAAAGAAATAGAGATAGAGACAGAGATAGAGATATACACCAATTCTGTATATATGTGTATATATGTATATATATATCTCCAATGTGGTTGTAAAAAGGAAATAATTTCCTAGTCTTTCTTTAAAATTACCAAAGATTTATCCCTGATCAAAATTATCAATTTAATCAATTTTTGGGGGAGTTCCACTGTATATAAGTCAATATTCTTCCGACAAGAGTCAGAAGTCAATACTTTTCTCCAGACCAAGGCATGAAAATGATCCTTCTTTATGTGTCTTCAGTGTCACCTGGAAAGAGGGGATGAAGAGAAACCTCCTCACCTATCTCCCAGACATCTAATATTCAGAGAAATACTTTCAACCTACAGGTTATTGCTAAATAATAGCCCTGGATGGATTTTCTTATTCTCTCCATCTTCCTCTTCTCCATCCCCATGAGCTTGTTTTGTGAAGTTTGTGTTCATTAGGACTTCTAGTAGTGGATGTTCTATACATAAAGTATACATTGTGAGATATTGCTTGGAAGGGAAGTCCATTTCAGATTCCTCAGGCCAAACACAATGGCTCATGTGTCAACAGTTTAATGCAGTGGTGAACAAAACAAAACAAAACAGTTGTAGGTTGTATATTAAAAAAAACATTATGGCATCCAGATAATAGAAAATAAGGGAAAGAATAGGAGGAGCAAGGATGGTGCTCATTTCATGTTTTCCAGTTCCTCACAGCAAAACAAGCAAGTATTTCAGCTCTAAGATATTTGGATCAAATCCTGCATGGAGTTCAGAAGTTCTATCAACTGATAACATCAATTCCTCCGGCGTGTCTCATTACTTGATCATGTCCTCACATTACCTCTTGGGTTGGCTCCTGCTGTGAGTTTTCACTTGCAAGAAAGACGATAAAAGACACGGTTCCTTGAGTGTCAGGACTTGATGCATCACAATTGTTGGCATTCAGCTCGAGCAATTTCCTGTGATAGCTGCCAATTTAGCAAAGAGCAAGGTAAGAATGGGCATTTTTTTCCACATCTGTTGACACCTTGGTTGTTGGATTTCTGCTATTAAGTTGCATGCTGTTTTGGCATCAATTTGCATTTTTTTAAAAAAAGTAAAAAAAAAAGCAGTGCACAGATCCATTCATTTCCCCTAATCTCTGTGTGTCTCTCTGTATGTGTGTGTTATCCCAAAAGTACAAAGTTCAACAGAACTTAGCAATTTTGTGCTAATATAACCCCTAATATAATATAACCCCACTTTCCTGTTACTGACATATGCAGGTGTATGTCCAGCATGTATGTCTTTTGGAAAAGGGCTGTTATGAAGGTTGGTACGGTGTAGTGCAGTGATTGTACTGTGACTCTGCTCAACCATGAAACCCACTAGGTGACCTTGGGCAAGTCACACTCTCTCAGCCTCAGGGGAAGGCAATGATGAACCTCCTCTGAGCAACTCTTGGCAAGGAAAAACCCAGGCTAGGTTTGCTTATCCCATTAATAGGGAACAACTTGAAGGCAGACAACTACAAATTCTCTTTCTCCCTCTACAATGATGATATTTTCCCTTCCTGCTGACTCACTGTTTAGAGACTGGAGAAGTATCTAGCTAGGACACCATAGCCAGATGAAGAATGCTTATATCATCCATTGAGATATCCAGATGTTCCCAGTGGATCTTGGTGGAATATACAGGCAGGAGTGGCATCAGTGCCTGGGGTGTCATCCAGTGTGTGTGTGTGTGTGTGTGGGGGGTTTCATGACAATTGGGGGGTGGAAACACCATAAATAAATAAATAAATAAATATTAAAATTAAAATTAAAAAAATTAAAAATATGCATGCACACTCTCTCATCCCCAGAAAAGCCATGGCAACCCCCTGTGGAAATTTTGCCAAGAAAACCATAAGAACAAGTAATAACAACAATAATCAATATTGTCATGGCGGTGGGGGCGACAGTGGCAGAACAGGTCTGGGGCCGGTCCAAAGGCCTCAGGGGGCTGCATCCGGCCCCCGGGCCTTAGGTTGCCTACCCCTGGCATAACTCATTGGGGGGAAAAAGCTAGGAAAGGTGGAGGGAAGTAGATAGAGAGGAGGGCTGCACACTAGATGGATGGAATCTATTAAGGAATTCACAGGTATATTTGCAGGAACTAAGCAAAGCAATGGAGAATAGGGAGTCTTGGAGATGTCTCATCCACACTTGAGCATGCTGTGGAGTAAAGTATAATAATAAATAATAAATAATGCAAAACTAGAGCGATGGTTGCAGGACAGCAGGCTGGTGTGATAAAGTCCTCAGAGTGCATAATTTTGCTGAATACGGAGAAGTTACAGATCTGTAATGCTCAATTATGAACCCATAACTGCTACATAGAAAGTAGAGAGATCTTGCAGCACCTTTGAGACTAACTGAAAGAAAGAAGTTGGCAGCACGAGTTTTTATAGACTTGAGATCCAAATGCATCTAAGGAAACACATTATGAAACAGTCTATGAAAGGTCATGTTGAAAACTTCTTTCTTTCAGTTACTTTGAAAGGTGTTACAAGATCTCTCTACATACTGAATCAACAGACTAACATGGCTATATCTTTGAATATACAACATGCAGGCATCTGACTAACATCTCCAATTGTTTTTCTCTTGTTTGGTTTGCAACATCTTTCCTGATGAAGAAGAAGCCCATGGAACTTCCAAAGCTTGCAACACGGACATTGTGCATTTGGGTTGGCCAATAAAGGTATCACTGATGGATTTTTGTTTGAATTTACTAAATGGCCAACACAGCTACCCCTGAAATTTTTCTATATCTTTGAATGTTACACAGAAAGCCAGCCATGGTGTCACATCTCTGGTGATCAAAAAGCATCAGTGCAATGCTTACAATTTTGGCAAGAGCCCTTTTATTTGTTGGATGAAAGGGCTGCAGAGGGAAGATGAGCAGGAAACCCATGACTCACAGGTCAGCTAACCAATGGATAGCTATCCATTTCAGAATGCAATACTTGTGAAATAATGATCAACTGATGAGTGTTTGCTTCTGCAGAGCGCTGTTGCGGTGGGCACTGAATGATCTCAGCAGCTCACATACAATGGTAAAGGTTCTGAGACAATGAAATCTGTAAGCTGTATCTCACCACCCACCAGTCATTTCCCCCATAGTTAGAGCCAACATTGAGGTATTTTTGCTGCCTGGGGAAAAGGAGGAAATTCTTTCCAAATTTTAGAAAAGCTACTTTGAGGATGACAGCTCCTAAAGCAGTTAGCCAGCATGGAAAGTAGCCCCAGTCTTCCCATGCTGGTGTTTGGGAGTTGTAATCGAAAAAAGTTATTTATTTATTATTTATTAGCTTTATTTATTAAGTGCCGTAGATGTAAAAAAGTTAATTTAGCTAAGTTCTGGATCCTTTCTGTCACCAGCATGGCCCACCTGAGGATGCTATTGAAATCTGCCACAAAGTCTGCTGTTATTCAATTTTCCCCATTCCAAAGGGTCAGCATCCATGCCATTCTATACTGTTTTCTCTATATAGAAGACTTTATTGATTCTGTTCAGTCTGGGGCTTAGTTTTTTTAGGGTAGGGGGACAATGTGAGCTCATTGCTAAAAACTGCACCAAGGGAGCACCCTGATGCCGCCTGCCATTTGTTTTTGAGGATGACGTGGAGTCCAGGCAGCCAGCATATGGTTGCTACACCCCAACTCGAACTCCAGGCCAGCCCTTTTGACAGGTCTGTACTGGCCCTTAGTGCTGAAAGATCACCCCATACTGGTAAATCAGTATGTACTGCTTTTAACACAAAGAGATAATCCAAGTTGATTCTCTGAATAAATTAGTGCACAAGTCAATACAAAGACACAGTTACAATTCTTTCCAAAGTACAATGTTGTGGATCTGTTTAAAGTGAATATGTCATATTCTTTTACAAATTAGAAGTAAACCTTTTTGGGGGAGTGGTGAAATCTTTCCACAAATTTTCAACCATGCCAGAAGGCTCCTTGAGCTTCCAAACCATTGCACCAAAGAATTAAGACCAGAGATTCAAAAACCAGGAGACATGGGTTCCAGGGATGCAACATAAGTTTTATTGAAAAGGTTGAAAGCATAATAGTTGTACACAAAGCACTAAGGACATTTACTATGGATAGGGTTAAGTTAGAGCAGCATCAAAACAAAGGGAGAAAAGAGGAGAAGGGGAAAGAGTCCAACTTGAGTTGACACTCTTCAGAGTCAACATTTTTGAACTGAGAGCCTAGAAGTTTCAGCAAGACTCAGTAGCATGGTCTCCAGTCCTTGGTCATTTCTGTTTTCAGAGAGATTTCCTTCATGCCATCCAGAGACTTATCCACAGATTCTCCCAAACTGTCCCCCGAATGACCCTCTTCTCCTAAGAAATCCAGCACTAATTCCTAAAGGGTAGCTGCTCCCTAAGCCTCCTGCCAGCCCAACGCCCTCAACAGCACATGGGGTATTGCCACCAACCCTAAGAGGCTCACAGCTGGCAGACAGGATGGGCCCTGGGATGGTAACGACAACAGGAGATGGCACGATGACACATTCAGAGGGTGGGACCTGGTTGATAGGCTTAGGGATCACCCCAGCCAGGATGCCCAGATCTGTGGCTGATGTGCTGCTTCCAATCCCAGAACCATAGCTCAATCCACTGTAACCATAACCTCCAAGATGGGAACCGGAAGACCCAAATCCAACCACTGGAGCAGAGCTGCAGGATGGGACGGCACAAGATGGTAGACAGGAAGGCATTTCTGAGTGATGGTGAGACTCTGGGGGGAAAAATATTGGAGAAACAGAAAGAAATGAGGAGAGAGAAACAAATTCATGGTTTTTACTTCCTCTTCTCTAAAGAGAGACTGTGGGCCACTTTAACTGTCCTGGCTCAGTGCTAGGTAATCATGGGAATTGTAGTTTTTTTTTTCTGAGACATTGAGCTAGAACAGTGAACAAAAGACATTTGTCTGCAGTAAACTCTCACACATCAATCCATCCTTCAGATGGAAGGAAACTAATATATTCACATTCTGATGCCTTCGCAAAGAGCTAAATCTGAAGACTGCAGCATTGGGTCATAGATATCTCCAAGCTCTCAGATGTTTCTCTACCCATTTCATGACCATCTCAGTCTCAAGATTGCAAAGGAGCTCAGCAGGATACATGCCAATGGCAAGTTTGCAACCTTTTGCTAAGAATCTTGGGGTAATGTTCCTTGGTTTTGCTTTCTTTTGCTTTGTTTTCATTTTGATCCTCATTGGAATTTGGGCTCAGAGACTCAGGCTGGTCCACTGTCTCTCTATAAACATCCTCCATAGAAAAGGATATGGACCTTCTTCAAAGACCCACACTCAACCCAATTACTCCCATATATCATTGCAAGAAAGAATTAGTTTGTTGGACAACCGATAGGCCTATGAAGTAAGAAAGTGTTCTGGTTAAGTCAGAGCAAGATTCTGTATAGGCTAGCATCCTATTTTTGTCAGTATCCTGCCAAATGTCTCCAAGAGAATCAGAATGAGAGTATGAAGGCAATGAAAATTGACTTACCTGCTTTTCCAAGGAGATGTAGAGAAGACCGAAAAGTCAGGTGAAGATGCTGGAGCTGAAGGAGGAAGGCTGAGCTTTTATACAGTCTTGTCACCATACCTAGTAGGTTAGGGAACCACCCTTTTTGGCTTGCAGTTTACTTGGCTCTACAAAATTTTCTTATCATGTGAAAAATCTCTGAAATAAGCAGAACGAGGTCAAGGCTTAAGCTGTGTTTTCCTGACTTTTCTTGATTGACTTCAAGACAACATGCTTCAAAGGCTGGAGGTTAGGGAAAGAGGAGTTTTTCCAAACCTATAAAACTAATTAGAAACACACAAACAGGAATCTGAGATGATCAAAGTACAGCGGTGGATGAGGTTGAGACTCATGCCATCTAGGTAGTGCCAACTGAATTTTGTTTTTTGCTGAATCTGAAAGCAGTATCCTGAACTGACTGACAATTGACTTTAACATGGTTAAGATCTCATGGCTATGTCATCCATTTGGCCTTGGATGCCATAAAGCCAATGTGTCTTGTAGACATATAGAACATAGCCATGCACCAGAAGCAATGGAGCAATGGCCTCTGTTTGGTTGTAGTTCTCAGTCTGCAAAGACTGATAAAAAGAATTCTGTATAGGATCAAATTCTTCACTAATGTTATTCTTGAAGGAAGCAATCGGTAACTTTAGCAATTGTCTTTCTGCTATGAGAAAGCCTTTGAAGATGACAAAAATCCATCAGAGAAACCTTTATTGTCTCTGTTGAGATACAAATGGATCTACAAAAGATATCTCCCCCAACATACACCATCTTAACTAAAGACTGAAACAACATGTAGGCATCTGACTAATATCTCCATCAAGCCTACAAAAGATATCTTCCCCAACATACACCATCTTCACTAAAGACTGAAACAACATGTAGGTATCTGACTAACATCTCCATGAAGCCTACAAAAGATATCTTCCCCAAAATCTTCACTAAAGACTTAAACAACATGTAGGCGTCTGACTAACATCTCCATGAAGCCTACAAAAGATATCCTCCCCTCCATATACCATCTCAACTGAAGACTGAAACAACATGTAGGCATCTGACTAACATCTCCAATTGTTTTTCTGCTGTTGGTTTGCAACATCTTGCCTGATGAAGAAGCCCACGGAGCTTCAAAAGCTTGCAACAAGGATATTGTGCTTTTTGGTTGGCCAGTATGACTGATGGATTTTTGTCTGAATTTGCTAAATGGCCAACACAGCTACTGCTGATTTTTTTTTGAAAATGGCAGTTTCAAAAGTCTGTTTGCAATTTGGGACTTATTCTGAGCAAAATTTAAACACGGGAGATTTGCGGGGGGGGGGGGGGGAATCCCAGCATGTTTTTCTACAGAAATCAGCATCTTCTGTATTTCTATTGTTGGTAACAGCTTTTGAGTTGGTGTTGACTCATGACAATCCAATGGATGAGACACCTCTATAACCCTATATGCACAACTGCTCTGCATAGTTCCTCCAGGCTTCTAGCTGTAGCATCTTTGCTGAGTCTATCCATCTGATGTGTGGTCTACTTCTTTTTCTTTATCTTTATCTTTCCAAACATTCATGTCTTTTCAAATGAGTTATGGCTTCTCATGATGTGACCAAAGTATGTCAGCCTCAATTGGGTTATCCTGGCTTGTAGGGAGAGCTCAGGCTTGATTCCGATACCCATTTGTTTGTCTTCCTGGTCATCCACGGTAACCTCATTACTATTCTCCAGAACGTATTCTCTATTCTCAGATGAATTGATTTTCTTCCTGACAGCTCTCTTCATTGTCCAGCTTTCACATTCATACATGATGATGAGAAATACAATGGTTTGGACAATGGTTTGTTCAGAAAAGTCAAGTAAAGGTGCTGGAACTGAAGAGGGAAGGTTGAGTTTTTATACAGTCTTGCCACCATACCTAGTGGTATGAAATGTTGGTGTTCAGTGTCATGTCTTTACTTTTTATGATCCTGTTTAGTTCTGTCATAGCTGCCCTTCCCATTCCTAGTCTTCTTTTTGATTTCTTGATTGCAATCTCCATTCTGATTTATGATTGATCCAAGGTATTGGAAATATTGAGTATTTCAATTTCACTGACTTCTAGACTGAATTTATGTAAGTCCTTCATGCTCATTAATTTTGTTGTCTTGATGTTCAGTATTAAGCCTACCTTCAACCTTTCTTCTTTGACTTTCTTTACTAATTTCTGAAAATCTTTCTTGTTTTCTGCTAGTATGAGTGGTTTCATCTGCATATCTTAGACTGTTGATGCTTCTGTTTTCAATCATCACTCCTCAATCATCATTCCTCTGAGTCTAAACCTGCTCTACGTTCAATATTTCAATAACTGGAAAATATAGGGAGATAAGATGAAACCTTCTCTGACCCCTTTTCTGATTGGGGACCATTCTGTTTCTCCATAATGGTAGCCTATTGAACATAAGAAGAACGCACTGAACTTTATTTTCAACTTTGACATTGTTCTCACAACTTTGTAACAAATGTCTTGCTATGGTTCTTAGAAAAAGACAAAAAGTTGCATTACAGTACAGAGATGAAATTCTCTCAAATGCCCTCTAAGGGTATTGGGGCTTTTTGTCATGTTGTTGACCTCTGCAGCCATTTTAGACACAGACTATGTATTTTCTGGAAACAAGAATTGAACAAGAAGTGACTTTAGTTCACTTCCCATTGTTAATAAAAATACAACACATTATAGCCACATCTGCATTGCAAAGAAGGAGACTCCACCACACTTCGAGGGAGTGGGTTCCACTTTTGAACAGCTTTCACTGTCAGGAAGCATGGCAGGGGGTTGGACTGGATGGCCATTGTACTATGAATTCATGATTCTATGAACTTGCTCTGCCAGCACTGTGGCACAGTGGTCCATGTATGTGAGCAGCTGCCTAGCGTTCCTCCAAAATTGACCAGATAACAGACATCGAAGCAGCTTATTGACAAGTAGGGGAAGTCCAGAGGATGGCAACCAAAATGGTGAAAGGTCTGGAAACCATGTCTCATGAGGAGAGATTTAGGGAGTTCCTAAGTTTAGCCAGGAGAAGAGAAGGCTAAGAGGTGATATGATAGCCCTTTGTAAGTATTTGAAAAGGTGTCATATTGAGGATGGAGCTAGCTTGTTTTCTGCTGCTCCAGGGAAAAGATGCAAGCTAAAGGAAAAGCATTCAGCTCAACATTAGAAAGAATTTATTGACAGTAAGAGCTGGTCGACAGTGGAACACACTCCCTTGGAAAGTGTTGGAGTCTTCTTCTTTGGAGATCTTTAAACAGAGATTGGATGGCCATCTGTTGGGGATGTTTTGATTTTGAGTTCTGGCATGGCAGAATGGGGTTGGACTGGATGGCATTTGGGGTCTCTTCTGACTCTATGATTTTGTGATGCTATGATTCTTTTTAGGGTCTGAATAATTTTAGCTGTTCCCAGAGTATTGTGGTCCATGCAGACACAGCTAGAGAGTTTGCTTACAGGCAATTACAGGTTCAGAAATCTTCCAGACTCTTCAGTTCTTCTGAGAACAACAACAAAATGAGCTTGAAAACTTTTCAACTGCCTTGATCTTACAGAATGATGGGATAATGCAGCATTTCTTTAGGAGTCTGTTGTCCAAAATATGGCAATTAGAATCTAATCTAGATGGCATTTTCATCTGATCATCAAGGTGCATTGCTGACTTCTTGCTTTCAAACCTCAGATTGTTCTCGAAGATAAAATCTCCCAGAATCATTTAACATGCACAGCATTTTTGAATGCATTTTTGAAATGAAGGAATGCCTTTCCTCCTTTTATGGTTTCACTGCGTCTTTCTGACAAAGCTTCTTTGCCTCGATTTGCTAATTTAAAAGGAAATATTCTGAAGAGTAGGAAAATTTAGGCTTTAGAAGAGAGAAAGAAGATAAGGAAGGTCTTCATTCATTTAAAACTTAGCAGATTATGCTTTGCCCTCATTTGACATCTGTCATATAATCCTCATTTTTCTTGATCACCCTCCTTTTCCCCAAAACTGGGACTTCTTGTCGTTGTGTGGCTTCAATTTATTTTCAACTTATGGTGACCCTAAGGCGAACCTATCAGGGTGTTTTCTTCACAAGATGAGGCTGATACATAGAATTAAATACTCTCCAAGTTACGATTTAAGGCAAAACTTACATAAAATGCAACACCGGTGGTATTTGACCCCAGTGAAATTGGCAAAAATGTGTAAGGGTGTAAATAAGATGTGTTGGAAATGCCATGAAGAGGAGGGCACCTTTATACACATTTGGTGGAACTGCAAAGTTGCAACTCAATATTGGAAAAGTATACATAAGAAGGTCATTCAAATAATCCCACTAAAAGGATGAATGGACTCAAAATTTTACTTGTTAGGAATGATAGATAATACTGAGCAGAAAAAGAGTATGGTAAGTTGATATTCTATATAATCACGACCGCCAGAATAGTATATGCAACCAAATGGAAAAATAAGGATTATCCTAGTATAAAAGACTGGATATATAAATTGACAGATTGTGTAATTGCAGATAAAATAACTGTATATCTGAGAGGGGAAAATTGGAGCAGACTGAAGAAAATCTGGCAGCCATTAAATAATTTTTTGAAAAATAGTGAATATGAGACCTTGGTTGTAGGTTAATGGGCTAAATTTATTCTTTCCTCATTAGCAGAGTCTCAATTTATTAAGTTACAGCATGAGATTTAAAAAGAAAAAAAAGAATTTAAAAAGAAAAAGAAAAATGTTTAAAGACATCTTTCCCATTTAGGAAAGCACCTGAAGGGATAAAGAAATGGCATGGATTATAATGCTAAGCGTGTTGTAGAGTCAAAGATGAAAGTAGAATATATATATAGAGCACTCAAGTCAAAGCTCAGGAAGTTAATCCTTTTTTTTCTTTGTATGCTATTTTATTGTTTGTCTGAAGGTAACTGGGGAATGGATGAATGTGATTAGATGTCTATTTAGATTTGTATATACCGGTAGGTATTTGTTTGTGTACAGGTGAAGATGTGGAATGTTTGTCTTGTTTAGTCATTGTTATTTGTTTTCAATACATGAATAAAGTTTATTTAAAAAACCAAAATGCACACTTTTTTGTGTGCAGAAAACACATGAAGCATTGAGCAATGGGAGCAACAGAAACAGTCAGATTGCAAAGGGAAGAGTGACAATCTGGGCTTGTGTTTGCTGGGAAGCCATCAAAGGCCATTCACTGGAGGGACACCTGGCTTTAGGGTTTCTTTTTGCAACAGAGAGAAGGTGGACTAGATTGTAGGAGCTATCACCTTAACCATGTCTTTGACAGACAATTGTAGGAGCCCATTCCCCTTGGGAATGTAGAATACAAAATGCACTCACAACAGTCCTCACAAAGCGATTTTAGGCTGCATCAAGGGAAGTAATAGTGCTACTGAATTCTGCTTTGGTCAGGCCCCATTTGGAACCCAGTGTCCAGTTCTGGGCACCACAATTCAAAAAGGATTTTGAAAAACTGGAGTGTGTCCAAAGGAGGACGACTAAAATGGTGAAGGTTCTGGAAACCATAAAGCCCTACTAGGAATGACTTAGGGAACTGGGTATGTTTAGCCAGGAGAAGAAATGGTTAAGATGTGATATGATAGCCCTGTTTAAGTATTTGAAGAGATGTCATATTGAGGAGGGAGCAAACTGGTTTTCTGCTGCTCCAGGGAATAGGAATTGAAGCAACGGATGGAAGCTACAGGAAAAGAGAATCCCCCTCAACATTAGGAGGAACTTCCTGACAGTAAGGGCTGTTTGACAGTGGGAAACATTCCCTCGGAGTATGGTACAGTTTTCTTCTTTGGAGGTCTTTAAACAGAGGCTGGATGGCCATCTGTTGGGTATGCTTTGATGAAGAGTTCTTGCATGGCAGAAATGGGGTTGGACTGGATGATGCTTGTGGTCTCTTCCAACTCTACGATTCTATGATTCAGTTTTAGAATTAAACCACACAAGTGTTTATTCTGTCTTCATTATTTTGCAGTGACAATTATTAACATTTATTATGAATCTCTCTCTTTTTTTTTTTTAAATAACAATTAGAAAACCACCCAAGCAAAGATACTAAATGATGCAAGGACAATAATGAGTTGCCATTTGGAAGCACTTTGATCCTGTCTGATTCCTCCCTTCTAATGATTTTATTAATTAGTTTCTTGCTTTGTGCTGCAAGATACATTGAGGTGAGTCAATGAGAAATGCCATTGTTAAAGTTTTTCTGCTTAGTAACATAGATTTTGTGAAGATGAAAAGAAAATTGTTTACCAGGAAGAAAGAGAGAAGGGGAAAAGTCAGCCAAAGAAGACTCACGTGATGCTATAAGAACTATATAAAAGCTCAACCTTCTCCCTTCAGTTCCATCAGCTTCATTTGACTTTTCTGTCTTCAATACAACTCCTTGGAGTAGCAGGTAAGTCGATTTCCATTGTTTCCATGTTCTCATTCTGTTTCTCGCAGATATATTTAGCAAGATGCTACAAAAAAGGGGGAGATTCCAACCTAGAAGGAACTTTGTTCTGATTTCCAAGGACTCTTCAATCCTACTCAGCTGTTAAACAAATATCTGCAGTCCTTTATTGTAACTAGGTAATGGGAGAAACTTCAACTAGTTTAAGTGTGGGCTTTGGAGGAAAGGCCATATCTTCTGCACATATAAGAAAGAATGAATATAAGGGAATATGAGTTTAAATTTGCATCCATACTGCAGAAAGAAAGCAGTCTGACACCAATTTAACTTCCATGAATCAATGATATGGAATCCTGGGATTTGTTTCTCTCTCCTCATTTCTTTCTGTTTCTCCAATATTTTTCCCCCCAGAGTCTCACCATCACTCAGAAATGCCTTCCTGTCTACCATCTTGTGCCGTCCCATCCTGCAGCTCTGCTCCAGTGGTCGGATTTGGGTCTTCCGGTTCCCATCTTGGAGGTTATGGTTACGGTGGATTGAGCTATGGTTCTGGGATTGGAAGCAGCACATCAGCCACAGATCTGGGCATTCTGGCTGGGGTGATCCCTAAGCCTATCAACCAGGTCCCACCCTCTGAATGTGTCATTGTGCCATCTCCTGTTGTCGTTACCATCCCAGGGCCCATCCTGTCTGCCAGCTGTGAGCCTGTTAGGGTTGGTGGCCATACCCCATGTGCTGTTGAGGGCATTGGGTTGGCAGGAGGCTTAGGGAGCAGCTACCCTTTAGGAATTAGTGGTGGATTTCTTGGGAGAAGAGGGTCACTCGGGGGACAGTTTGGGAGAATCTGTGGATAAGTCTCTGGATGGCATGAAGGAAATCTCTCTGAAAACAGGAATGACCAAGGACTGGAGTCCATGCTACTGAATCTTGCTGAAACTTCTAGGCTCTCAGTTCAAAAGTGTTGACTTTGAAGAGAGTCAACTCAAGTTGGACTCTTTCCCCTTCTCCGCTTTTCTCCCTTTGTTTTGATGCTTCTCTAACTTAACCCTGTCCATAATAAATGTCCTTAATGCTTTGTGTAGAACTATTATGCTTTCAATCTTTTCAATAAAACCTATGCTGCATCCCTGGAACCCATGTCTCTTGGTTTTTGACTCTCTGGTCTTAATTCTTTGGTGGAAAGGTGTGGAAGCTCAAGGAGCCTTCTGTCCTGGTTGAAAATTTGTGGAAAGAAAATGTCACCACTCCCCCAAAAGGTTTAGTTCTAATTTGTAAAAGAATATGATATCTTCACTTTAAATAGATCCCATTACATTCTGCTTCAAAAAGAGTTTTGAATATGTCATTGTGATGATGTATGTACTCATTTATTATGATAAACAACCTGGATCGTTCTCTAGGGGCCTGAGCAGATGGTCAGGAAAAAGTAGCTCCATCCTAGTTTATCTGAATGTTGGTGGAAACCCTGCGGTCTGCACAGCCAACTCCCAAGGCAGCTTGAACACTCATGGCTGATGGAACCACATGTCATCAAGCTATGCAGTTCACTTATTTTTTCCCATCTCCCCATGTTGCATGTGCACCATTACATGAACACACTGCCTGCAACCTCCAATTGCCTCTCCCTTCTCACCCAAATGCCTATATGGCTGGCCACACAGTCGCATGTCAGATGCATCACCTGTACAATGCATCAGTGCATCAATGCATCAGTGTACCCAGTGACAAATGGTCAAAGCCCCATCATGGAGTCCCCTTCACCCCGCCTTCACCCCATGCCTCCCTATTGGACTCTCTGGTTTGGCTATGTTGTAAGGACATCCATTGCATTATTGGAGACCTGTCCTGTTTAACCTACATTCACATTTTTGCTTTGCCTCATTTCCATACTCACATCATGCTGTTTATTTGAAAAACATGTTCTTCAGATCATCAGAGTCTGATGATAAAAGGTGTGGCTAAATCTAAAGTAAAAGCATGTTGTCCTAAGTCTTACTAAAAAGTCCTGGTAAGAAAAGCCATTGTCTCAACTGCTGAATGGTGAACCAACACATCAGTAAATTGTATTCATTTCCTCCAATTAGGACAATCATCTGGATCTTCCTAGATAGACCCAGTATGACTTGAGAAATGGAGACCTCTAGTGGTACCAAAACACTTCCAGGGATTTCTTGAGAATAAACACACTGGCCGTATGTGCAATGGCCAAAAGACTTGTCTCATTTCCTATTCTGATATCATCCTGTTCAGACAAAAAATGTCCCAAAGTCTGGTTCTGGTAGAAGCAGCCTGGATGCCATCCAGCAAGTTCTCAGTATGGAATAGAAAAGGGCAGATTTCTTCCTTTGTAAACAATGCTACCCATGATTAAACTCTCAAAAGCAGAATGTCTCTCACTGAACTTTATCACACGAGGCTATAAAAGCAGAATTTTAACAGGGTAAAAGGATCCTTGGCTGGTACTTATTGCCCAATGCCATGCCTGTCCTGCTGCTGCCTTTCACTCCATTCCTTTCTGTAGTGAACCATTTCATTGATGGCCACATTCACAAAGCAGCCCCACATTTTGGAAGGACAAACAAGCATTGTGGCTGCCAACTGCCTCCCATGGCCAGCTGCTGTGTGAAAGCGCACACAGCAACTGGCTTCAGGAAACAGACAGCAGCTGCATTAGTTTGTCCTCCCTTCCTCCCAGAATTTGGTGTTTGGCAATGTGGAAAATGGATTATATGGCCATGAATTGCCAACCCACTACCGTGGGGTAAAGTATGATAATAAATGAGGCAAAACTGGCATGCTTCCATTCTTAAACTAGAGTGATGGTTGCAGGACAGCCGGCTGGTGTGATAAAATCCTCAGCATGCATAATTTTGCTGAATACGGAGAAGTTACAGATCTTTAATGCTCGATTATGAACCCATAACTGCTACATAGAAAGTAGAGAGATCTTGCAGCACCTTTGAGACTAACTGAAAGAGAGAAGTTGGCAGCACGAGTTTTCATAGACTTGAGATCCGAATGCATCTGAGGAAACACATTATGAAACAGTCTATGAAAGCTCATGTTGAAAACTTCTTTCTTTCAGTTACTTTGAAAGGTGTTACAAGATCTCTCTACATACTGAATCAACAGACTAACATGGCTATATCTTTGAATATACAACATACAGGCATCTGACTAACATCTCCAATTGTTTTTCTCTTGTTTGGTTTGCAACATCTTCCCTGATGAAGAAGAAACCCATGGAGTTTCAAAAGCTTGCAACAAGGACATTGTGCATTTGGGTTGGCCAATAAAGTCATCACTGATGGATTTTTGTTTGAATTTTCTAAATTGCCAACATAGCTACCCATGAAAGTTTTCTATATCTTTGAATGTTACACAGAAAGCCAGCCATGGTGTCACATCTCTGGTGATCAAAAAGCATCAGTGCAATGTTTAAAATTTTGGCAAGATCCCTTTTATTTGCAGGATGAAAGGGCTGGCAGAGGGCAGATGAGCAGGAAACCCATGACTCAAAGGTCAGCTAACCAATGGATAGCTATCCATTTCATAATGCAATACTTGTGAAATAATGATCAACTGATGAGTGTTTGCTTCTGCAGAGCGCCGTTGCGGTAGGCACTGAATGATCTCAGCAGCTCACATACAATGGTAAAGGTTCTGAGACAATGAAATCTGTAAGCTGTATCTCACCACCCACCAGTCATTTCCCCCATAGTTAGAGCCAACATTGAGGTATTTTTGCTGCCTGGGGAAAAGGAGGAAATTCTTTCCAAATTTTAGAAAAGCTACTTTGAGGATGACATCTCCTAAAGCAGTTAGCCAGCATGGAAAGTAGCCCCAGTCTTCCCATGCTGGTGTTTGGGAGTTGTAATCGAAAAAAGTTATTTATTTATTATTTATTAGCTTTATTTATTAAGTGCCGTAGATGTAAAAAAGTTAATTTAGCTAAGTTCTGGATCCTTTCTGTCACCAGCGTGGCCCACCTGAGGATGCTATTGAAATCTGCCACAAAGTCTACTGCTATTCAATTTGCTACATTGGGTCAGCATCCTTGCCATTCTATACTGTTTTGTATCTACAGAAGACTTTATTGATTCTGTTCAGTCTGGGGCTTAGTTTTTTTAGGGTAGGGGGACAATGTGAGCTCATTGCTAAAAACTGCACCAAGGGAGCACCCTGATGCCGCCTGCCATTTGTTTTTGAGGATGACGTGGAGTCCAGGCAGCCAGCATATGGTTGCTACACCCCAACTCGAACTCCAGGCCAGCCCTTTTGACAGGTCTGTACTGGCCCTTAGTGCTGAAAGATCACCCCATACTGGTAAATCAGTATGTACTGCTTTTAACACAAAGAGATAATCCAAGTTGATTCTCTGACTAAATTAGTGCACAAGTCAATACAAAGACACAGTTACAATTCTTTCCAAAGTACAATGTTGTGGATCTGTTTAAAGTGAATATGTCATATTCTTTTACAAATTAGAAGTAAACCTTTTTGGGGGAGTGGTGAAATTTTCTTTCCACAAATTTTCAACCATGCCAGAAGGCTCCTTGAGCTTCCAAACCATTGCACCAAAGAATTAAGACCAGAGATTCAAAAACCAGGAGACATGGGTTCCAGGGATGCAACATAAGTTTTATTGAAAAGGTTGAAAGCATAATAGTTGTACACAAAGCACTAAGGACATTTACTATGGATAGGGTCAAGTTAGAGCAGCATCAAAACAAAGGGAGAAAAGCGGAGAAGGGGAAAGAGTCCAACTTGAGTTGACACTCTTCAGAGTCAACATTTTTGAACTGAGAGCCTAGAAGTTTCAGCAAGACTCAGTAGCATGGTCTCCAGTCCTTGGTCATTTCTGTTTTCAGAGAGATTTCCTTCATGCCATCCAGAGACTTATCCACAGATTCTCCCAAACTGTCCCCCGAATGACCCTCTTCTCCTAAGAAATCCACCACTAATTCCTAAAGGGTAGCTGCTCCCTAAGCCTCCTGCCAGCCCAACGCCCTCAACAGCACATGGGGTATTGCCACCAACCCTAAGAGGCTCACAGCTGGCAGACAGGATGGGCCCTGGGATGGTAACGACAACAGGAGATGGCACGATGACACATTCAGAGGGTGGGACCTGGTTGATAGGCTTAGGGATCACCCCAGCCAGGATGCCCAGATCTGTGGCTGATGTGCTGCTTCCAATCCCAGAACCATAGCCCAATCCACCGTAACCATAACCTCCAAGATGGGAACCGGAAGACCCAAATCCAACCACTGGAGCAGAGCTGCAGGATGGGACAGCACAAGATGGTCCACAGGAAGGCATTTCTGAGTGATGGCGAGACTCTGGGGGAGGGAGAGAAATTTGGAGAAACAGTAAGAAATGAAGAGAGAGAAACAAATTCATGGTTTTTACTTCCTCTTCTCTAAAGAGAGACTGTGGGCCACTTTAACTGTCCTGGCTCAGTGCTAGGTAATCATGGGAATTGTAGTTTTTTTTTCTGAGACATTGAGCTAGAACAGTGAAGAAAAGACATTTGTCTGCAGTAAACTCTCACACATCAATCCATCCTTCAGATGGAAGGAAACTAATATATTCACATTCTGATGCCTTCGCAAAGAGCTAAATCTGAAGACTGCAGCCTTGGGTCATAGATATCTCCAAGCTCTCAGATGTTTCTCTACCCATTTCATGACCATCTCAGTCTCAAGATTGCAAAGGAGCTCAGAGGATACATGCCAATGGCAAGTTTGCAACCTTTTGCTAAGAATCTTGGGCTAATGTTCCTTGGTTTTGCTTTCTTTTGCTTTGTTTTCATTTTGATCCTCATTGGAATTTGGGCTCAGAGACTCAGGCTGGTCCACTGTCTCTCTATAAACATCCTCCATAGAAAAGGATATGGACCTTCTTCAAAGACCCACACTCAACCCAATTACTCCCATATATAATTGCAAGAAAGAATTAGTTTGTTGGACAACCGATAGGCCTATGAAGTAAGAAAGTGTTCTGGTTAAGTCAGAGCAAGAATCTGTATAGGCTAGCATCCTATTTTTGTCAGTATCCTGCCAAATGTCTCCAAGAGAATCAGAATGAGAGTATGAAGGCAATGAAAATTGACTTACCTGCTTTTCCAAGGAAATGTAGAGAAGACCAAAAAGTCAGGTGAAGATGCTGGAGCTGAAGGAGGAAGGCTGAGCTTTTATACAGTCTTGTCACCATACCTAGTAGTTTAGGGAACCACCCTTTTTGGCTTGCAGTTTACTTGGCTCTACAAAATTTTCTTATCATGTGAAAAATCTCTGAAATAAGCAGAACGAGGTCAAGGCTTAAGCTGTGTTTTCCTGACTTTTCTTGATTGACTTCAAGAAAACATGCTTCAAAGGCTGGAGGTTAGGGAAAGAGGAGTTTTTCCAAACCTATAAAACTAATTAGAAACACACAAACAGGAATCTGAGATGATCAAAGTACAGCGGTGGATGAGGTTGAGACTCATGCCATCTAGGTAGTGCCAACTGAATTTTGTTTTTTGCTGAATCTGAAAGCAGTATCCTGAACTGACTGACAATTGACTTTAACATGGTTAAGATCTCATGGCTATGTCATCCATTTGGCCTTGGATGCCATAAAGCCAATGTGTCTTGTAGACATATAGAACATAGCCATGCACCAGATGGAGTGGAGTAATGCCCTCTGTTTGGTTGTAGTTCTCAGTCTGGAAAGACTGATAAAAAGAATTCTGTATAGGATCAAATTCTTCACTAATGTTATTCTTGAAGGAAGCAATCGGTAACTTTAACAATTGTCTTTCTGCTATGAGAAAGCCTTTGAAGATGACAAAAATCCATCAGAGAAACCTTTATTGTCTCTGTTGAGATACAAATGGATCTACAAAAGATATCTCCCCCAACATACACCATCTTCACTAAAGACTGAAACAACATGTAGGCATCTGACTAATATCTCCATCAAGCCTACAAAAGATATCTTCCACAACATACACCATCTTCACTAAAGACTGAAACAACATGTAGGCATCTGACTAATATCTCCATCAAGCCTACAAAAGATATCTTCCACAACATACACCATCTTAACTAAAGACTGAAACAACATGTAGGCATCTGACTAACATCTCCATGAAGCCTACAAAAGATATCTTCCCCACAATCTTCACTAAAGACTTAAACAACATGTAGGCGTCTGACTAACATCTCCATGAAGCCTACAAAAGATATCCTCCCCTCCATATACCATCTCAACTGAAGACTGAAACAACATGTAGGCATCTAGCTAACATCTCCAATTGTTTTTCTCCTGTTGGTTTGCAACATCTTGCCTGATGAAGAAGCCCACGGAGCTTCAAAAGCTTGCAACAAGGATATTGTGCTTTTTGGTTGGCCAGTATGACTGATGGATTTTTGTCTGAATTTGCTAAATGGCCAACACAGCTACTGCTGAATTTTTTTTGAAAATGGCAGTTTCAAAAGTCTGTTTGCAATTTGGGACTTATTCTGAGCAAAATTTAAACATGGGAGATTTGCGGGGGGGGGGGGGGGAATCCCAGCATGTTTTTCTACAGAAATCAGCATCTTCTGTATTTCTATTGTTGGTAACAGCTTTTGAGTTGGTGTTGACTCATGACAACCCAATGGATGAGACACCTCTATAACCCTATATGCACAACTGCTCTGCATAGTTCCTCCAGGCTTCTAGCTGTAGCATCTTTGCTGAGTCTATCCATCTGATGTGTGGTCTACTTCTTTTTCTTTATCTTTATCTTTCCAAACATTCATGTCTTTTCAAATGAGTTATGGCTTCTCATGATGTGACCAAAGTATGTCAGCCTCAATTTGGTTATCCTGGCTTGTAGGGAGAGCTCAGGCTTGATCTATTCCAATACCCATTTGTTTGTCTTCCTGGTCATCCACGGTAACCTCATTACTATTCTCCAGAACATATTCTCTATTCTCAGATGAATTGATTTTCTTCCTGACAGCTCTCTTCACTGTCCAGCTTTCACATTCATACATGATGATGAGAAATACAATGGTTTGGACAATGGTTTGTTCAGAAAAGTCAAGTGAAGGTGCTGGAACTGAAGAGGGAAGGTTGAGTTTTTATACAGTCTTGCCACCATACCTAGTGGTATGAAATGTTAGTGTTCAGTGTCATGTCTTTACTTTTTATGATCCTGTTTAGTTCTGTCATAGCTGCCCTTCCCATTCCTAGTCTTTTTTTTGATTTCTTGATTGCAGTCTCCATTCTGATTTATGATTGATCCAAGGTATTGGAAATATTGAGTATTTCAATTTCACTGACTTCTAGACTGAATTTATGTAAGTCCTTCATGCTCATTAATTTTGTTGTCTTGATGTTCAGTATTAAGCCTACCTTCAACCTTTCTTCTTTGACTTTCTTTACTAATTTCTGAAAATCTTTCTTGTTTTCTGCTAGTATGAGTGGTTTCATCTGCATATCTTAGACTGTTGATGCTTCTGCTTTCAATCATCACTCCTCAATCATCATTCCTCTGAGTCTAAACCTGCTCTACGTTCAATATTTCAATAACTGGAAAATATAGGGAGATAAGATGAAACCTTCTCTGACCCCTTTTCTGATTGGGGACCATTCTGTTTCTCCATAATGGTAGCCTATTGAACATAAGAAGAACGCACTGAACTTTATTTTCAACTTTGACATTGTTCTCACAACTTTGTAACAAATGTCTTGCTATGGTTCTTAGAAAAAGAAAAAAAGTTGCATTACAGTACAGAGATGAAATTCTCTCAAATGCCCTCTAAGGGTATTGGGGCTTTTTGTCATGTTGTTGACCTCTGCAGCCATTTTAGACACAGACTATGTATTTTCTGGAAACAAGAATTGAACAAGAAGTGACTTTAGTTCACTTCCCATTGTTAATAAAAATACAACACATTATAGCCACATCTGCATTGCAAAGAAGGAGACTCCACCACACTTCGAGGGAGTGGGTTCCACTTTTGAACAGCTTTCACTGTCAGGAAGCATGGCAGGGGGTTGGACTGGATGGCCATTGTACTATGAATTCATGATTCTATGAACTTGCTCTGCCAGCACTGTGGCACAGTGGTCCATGTATGTGAACAGCTGCCTAACGTTCCTCCAAAATTGACCAGATAACAGACATTGAAGCAGCTTATTGACAAGTAGGGGAAGTCCAGAGGATGGCAACCAAAATGGTGAAAGGTCTGGAAACCATGTCTCATGAGGAGAGATTTAGGGAGTTCCTAAGTTTAGCCAGGAGAAGAGAAGGCTAAGAGGTGATATGATAGCCCTTTGTAAGTATTTGAAAAGGTGTCATATTGAGGATGGAGCTAGCTTGTTTTCTGCTGCTCCAGAGAATAGATGCAAGCTAAAGGAAAAGAGCATTCAGCTCAACATTAGAAAGAATTTATTGACAGTAAGAGCTGGTCGACAGTGGAACACACTCCCTTGGAAAGTGTTGGAGTCTTCTTCTTTGGAGATCTTTAAACAGAGATTGGATGGCCATCTGTTGGGGATGTTTTGATTTTGAGTTCTGGCATGGCAGAATGGGGTTGGACTGGATGGCATTTGGGGTCTCTTCTGACTCTATGATTTTGTGATGCTATGATTCTTTTTAGGGTCTGAATAATTTTAGCTGTTCCCAGAGTATTGTGGTCCATGCAGACACAGCTAGAGAGTTTGCTTACAGGCAATTACAGGTTCAGAAATCTTCCAGACTCTTCAGTTCTTCTGAGAACAACAACAAAATGAGCTTGAAAACTTTTCAACTGCCTTGATCTTACAGAATGATGGGATAATGCAGCATTTCTTGAGGAGTCTGTTGTCCAAAATATGGCAATTAGAATCTAATCTAGATGGCATTTTCATCTGATCATCAAGGTGCATTGCTGACTTCTTCCTTTCAAACCTCAGATTGTTCTCGAAGATAAAATCTCCCAGAATCATTTAACATGCACAGCATTTTTGAATGCATTTTTGAAATGAAGGAATGTCTTTCCTCCTTTTATGGTTTCACTGCGTCTTTCTGACAAAGCTTCTTTGCCTCGATTTGCTAATTTAAAAGGAAATATTCTGAAGAGTAGGAAAATTTAGGCTTTAGAAGAGAGAAAGAAGATAAGGAAGGTCTTCATTCATTTAAAACTTAGCAGATTATGCTTTGCCCTCATTTGACATCTGTCATATAATCCTCATTTTTCTTGATCACCCTCCTTTTCCCCAAAACTGGGACTTCTTGTCGTTGTGTGCCTTCAATTTATTTTCAACTTATGGTGACCCTAAGGCGAACCTATCAGGGTGTTTTCTTCACAAGATGAGGCTGATACATAGAATTAAATCAGGGGTAGGCAACCTTTCCCCTTTAAGGGCCGAGGGACTTCAGCTCCCAGAATCCCAGGAGCTATTGGCCAACATGGGACTATTGGCCAACATGGCTGAGGCTTCTGGGAGCTGAAGTCCCTCGGCCCTTAAAGGGGAAAGGTTGCCTACCCCTGAATTAAATACTCTCCAAGTTACGATTTAAGGCAAAACTTACATAAAATGCAACACCGGTGGTATTTGACCCCAGTGAAATTGGCAAAAATGTGTAAGGGTGTAAATAAGATGTGTTGGAAATGCCATGAAGAGGAGGCCACCTTTATACACATTTGGTGGAACTGCAAAGTTGCAACTCAATATTGGAAAAGTATACATAAGAAGGTCATTCAAATAATCCCACTAAAAGGATGAATGGACTCAAAATTTTACTTGTTAGGAATGATAGATAATACTGAGCAGAAAAAGAGTATGGTAAGTTGATATTCTATATAATCACGACCGCCAGAATAGTATATGCAACCAAATGGAAAAATAAGGATTATCCTAGTATAAAAGACTGGATATATAAATTGACAGATTGTGTAATTGCAGATAAAATAACTGTATATCTGAGAGGGGAAAATTGGAGCAGACAGAAGAAAATCTGGCAGCCATTAAATAATTTTTTGAAAAATAGTGAATATGAGACCTTGGTTGTAGGTTAATGGGCTAAATTTATTCTTTCCTCATTAGCAGAGTCTCAATTTATTAAGTTACAGCATGAGATTTAAAAAGAAAAAAAAGAATTTAAAAAGAAAAAGAAAAATGTTTAAAGACATCTTTCCCATTTAGGAAAGCACCTGAAGGGATAAAGAAATGGCATGGATTATAATGCTAAGCGTGTTGTAGAGTCAAAGATGAAAGTAGAATATATATATAGAGCACTCTAGTCAAAGCTCAGGAAGTTAATCCTTTTTTTTCTTTGTATGCTATTTTATTATTTGTCTGAAGGTAACTGGGGAATGGATGAATGTGATTAGATGTCTATTTAGATTTGTATATACCGGTAGGTATTTGTTTGTGTACAGGTGAAGATGTGGAATGTTTGTCTTGTTTAGTCATTGTTATTTGTTTTCAATACATGAATAAAGTTTATTTAAAAAACCAAAATGCACACTTTTTTGTGTGCAGAAAACACACGAAGCATTGAGCAATGGGAGCAACAGAAACAGTCAGATTGCAAAGGGAAGAGTGACAATCTGGGCTTGTGTTTGCTGGGAAGCCATGAAAGGCCATTCACTGGAGGGACACCTGGCTTTAGGCTTTCTTTTTGCAACAGAGGAAGGTGGACTAGATTGTAGGAGCTATCACCTTAACCATGTCTTTGACAGACAATTGTAGGAGCCCATTCCCCTTGGGAATGTAGAATACAAAATGCACTCACAACAGTCCTCACAAAGCGATTTTAGGCTGCATCAAGGGAAGTAATAGTGCTACTGAATTCTGCTTTGGTCAGGCCCCATTTGGAACCCAGTGTCCAGTTCTGGGCACCACAATTCAAAAAGGATTTTGAAAAACTGGAGTGTGTCCAAAGGAGGACGACTAAAATGGTGAAGGTTCTGGAAACCATAAAGCCCTACTAGGAATGACTTAGGGAACTGGGTATGTTTAGCCAGGAGAAGAAATAGTTAAGATGTGATATGATAGCCCTGTTTAAGTATTTGAAGAGATGTCATATTGAGGAGGGAGCAAACTGGTTTTCTGCTGCTCCAGGGAATAGGAATTGAAGCAACGGATGGAAGCTACAGGAAAAGAGAATCCCCCTCAACATTAGGAGGAACTTCCTGACAGTAAGGGCTGTTTGACAGTGGGAAACATTCCCTCGGAGTATGGTACAGTTTTCTTCTTTGGAGGTCTTTAAACAGAGGCTGGATGGCCATCTGTTGGGTATGCTTTGATGAAGAGTTCTTGCATGGCAGAAATGGGGTTGGACTGGATGATGCTTGTGGTCTCTTCCAACTCTACGATTCTATGATTCAGTTTTAGAATTAAACCACACAAGTGTTTATTCTGTCTTCATTATTTTGCAGTGACAATTATTAACATTTATTATGAATCTCTCTCTTTTTTTTTTAAAATAACAATTAGAAAACCACCCAAGCAAAGATACTAAATGATGCAAGGACAATAATGAGTTGCCATTTGGAAGCACTTTGATCCTGTCTGATTCCTCCCTTCTAATGATTTTATTAATTAGTTTCTTGCTTTGTGCTGCAAGATACATTGAGGTGAGTCAATGAGAAATGCCATTGTTAAAGTTTTTCTGCTTAGTAACATAGATTTTGTGAAGATGAAAAGAAAATTGTTTACCAGGAAGAAAGAGAGAAGGGGAAAAGTCAGCCAAAGAAGACTCACGTGATGCTATAAGAACTATATAAAAGCTCAACCTTCTCCCTTCAGTTCCATCAGCTTCATTTGACTTTTCTGTCTTCAATACAACTCCTTGGAGTAGCAGGTAAGTCGATTTCCATTGTTTCCATGTTCTCATTCTGTTTCTCGCAGATATATTTAGCAAGATGCTACAAAAAAGGGGGAGATTCCAACCTAGAAGGAACTTTGTTCTGATTTCCAAGGACTCTTCAATCCTACTCAGCTGTTAAACAAATATCTGCAGTCCTTTATTGTAACTAGGTAACTAGGTAATGGGAGAAACTTCAACTAGTTTAAGTGTGGGCTTTGGAGGAATATGAGTTTAAATTTGCATCCATACTGCAGAAAGAAAGCAGTCTGACACCAATTTAACTTCCATGAATCAATGATATGGAATCCTGGGATTTGTTTCTCTCTCTTCATTTCTTTCTGTTTCTCCAATATTTTTCCCCCCAGAGTCTCACCATCACTCAGAAATGCCTTCCTGTCTACCATCTTGTGCCGTCCCATCCTGCAGCTCTGCTCCAGTGGTCGGATTTGGGTCTTCCGGTTCCCATCTTGGAGGTTATGGTTACGGTGGATTGAGCTATGGTTCTGGGATTGGAAGCAGCACATCAGCCACAGATCTGGGCATTCTGGCTGGGGTGATCCCTAAGCCTATCAACCAGGTCCCACCCTCTGAATGTGTCATCGTGCCATCTCCTGTTGTTGTTACCATCCCAGGGCCCATCCTGTCTGCCAGCTGTGAGCCTCTTAGGGTTGGTGGCAATACCCCATGTGCTGTTGAGGGCGTTGGGCTGGCAGGAGGCTTAGGGAGCAGCTACCCTTTAGGAATTAGTGGTGGATTTCTTGGGAGAAGAGGGTCACTCGGGGGACAGTTTGGGAGAATCTGTGGATAAGTCTCTGGATGGCATGAAGGAAATCTCTCTGAAAACAGGAATGACCAAGGACTGGAGACCATGCTACTGAATCTTGCTGAAACTTCTAGGCTCTCAGTTCAAAAGTGTTGACTTTGAAGAGAGTCAACTCAAGTTGGACTCTTTCCCCTTCTCCGCTTTTCTCCCTTTGTTTTGATGCTTCTCTAACTTAACCCTGTCCATAATAAATGTCCTTAATGCTTTGTGTAGAACTATTATGCTTTCAATCTTTTCAATAAAACCTATGCTGCATCCCTGGAACCCATGTCTCTTGGTTTTTGACTCTCTGGTCTTAATTCTTTGGTGGAAAGGTGTGGAAGCTCAAGGAGCCTTCTGTCCTGGTTGAAAATTTGTGGAAAGAAAATGTCACCACTCCCCCAAAAGGTTTAGTTCTAATTTGTAAAAGAATATGATATCTTCACTTTAAATAGATCCCATTACATTCCGCTTCAAAAAGAGTTTTGAATATGTCATTGTGATGATGTATGTACTCATTTATTATGATAAACAACCTGGATCATTCCCTAGGGGCCTGAGCAGATGGTCAGGAAAAAGTAGCTCCATCCTAGTTTATCTGAATGTTGGTGGAAACCCTGCGGTCTGCACAGCCAACTCCCAAGGCAGCTTGAACACTCATGGCTGATGGAACCACATGTCATCAAGCTATGCAGTTCACTTATTTTTTCCCATCTCCCCATGTTGCATGTGCACCATTACATGAACACACTGCCTGCAACCTCCAATTGCCTCTCCCTTCTCACCCAAATGACTATATGGCTGGCCACACAGTCGCATGTCAGATGCATCACCTGTACAATGCATCAGTGCATCAATGCATCAGTGTACCCAGTGACAAATGGTCAAAGCCCCATCATGGAGTCCCCTTAACCCCGCCTTCACCCCATGCCTCCCTATTGGACTCTCTGGTTTGGGTATGTTGTAAGGACATCCATTGCATTATTGGAGATCTGTCCTGTTTAACCTACATTCACATTTTTGCTTTGCCTCATTTCCATACTCACATCATGCTGTTTATTTGAAAAACATGTTCTTCAGATCATCAGAGTCTGATGATAAAAGGTGTGGCTAAATCTAAAGTAAAAGCATGTTGTCCTAAGTCTTACTAAAAAGTCCTGGTAAGAAAAGCCATTGTCTCAACTGCTGAATGGTGAACCAACACATCAGTAAATTGTATTCATTTCCTCCAATTAGGACAATCATCTGGATCTTCCTAGATAGACCCAGTATGACTTGAGAAATGGAGACCTCTAGTGGTACCAAAACACTTCCAGGGATTTCTTGAGAATAAACACACTGGCCGTATGTGCAATGGCCAAAAGACTTGTCTCATTTCCTATTCTGATATCATCCTGTTCAGACAAAAAATGTCCCAAAGCCTGGTTCTGGTAGAAGCAGCCTGGATGCCATCCAGCAAGTTCTCAGTATGGAATAGAAAAGGGCAGATTTCTTCCTTTGTAAACAATGCTACCCATGATTAAACTCTCCAAAGCAGAATGTCTCTCACTGAACTTTATCACACGAGGCTATAAAAGCAGAATTTTAACAGGGTAAAAGGATCCTTGGCTGGTACTTATTGCCCAATGCCATGCCTGTCCTGCTGCTGCCTTTCACTCCATTCCTTTCTGTAGTGAACCATTTCATTGATGGCCACATTCACAAAGCAGCCCCACATTTTGGAAGGACAAACAAGCATTGTGGCTGCCAACTGCCTCCCATGGCCAGCTGCTGTGTGAAAGCGCACACAGCAACTGGCTTCAGGAAACAGACAGCAGCTGCATTAGTTTGTCCTCCCTTCCTCCCAGAATTTGGTGTTTGGCAATGTGGAAAATGGATTATATGGCCATGAATTGCCAACCCACTACCGTGGGGTAAAGTATGATAATAAATGAGGCAAAACTGGCATGCTTCCATTCTTAAACTAGAGTGATGGTTGCAGGACAGCCGGCTGGTGTGATAAAATCCTCAGCATGCATAATTTTGCTGAATACGGAGAAGTTACAGATCTTTAATGCTCGATTATGAACCCATAACTGCTACATAGAAAGTAGAGAGATCTTGCAGCACCTTTGAGACTAACTGAAAGAGAGAAGTTGGCAGCACGAGTTTTCATAGACTTGAGATCCAAATGCATCTGAGGAAACACATTATGAAACAGTCTATGAAAGGTCATGTTGAAAACTTCTTTCTTTCAGTTACTTTGAAAGGTGTTACAAGATCTCTCTACATACTGAATCAACAGACTAACATGGCTATATCTTTGAATATACAACATACAGGCATCTGACTAACATCTCCAATTGTTTTTCTCTTGTTTGGTTTGCAACATCTTCCCTGATGAAGAAGAAACCCATGGAGTTTCAAAAGCTTGCAACAAGGACATTGTGCATTTGGGTTGGCCAATAAAGTCATCACTGATGGATTTTTGTTTGAATTTTCTAAATTGCCAACATAGCTACCCATGAAAGTTTTCTATATCTTTGAATGTTACACAGAAAGCCAGCCATGGTGTCACATCTCTGGTGATCAAAAAGCATCAGTGCAATGTTTAAAATTTTGGCAAGATCCCTTTTATTTGCAGGATGAAAGGGCTGGCAGAGGGTAGATGAGCAGGAAACCCATGACTCAAAGGTCAGCTAACCAATGGATAGCTATCCATTTCATAATGCAATACTTGTGAAATAATGATCAACTGATGAGTGTTTGCTTCTGCAGAGCGCCGTTGCGGTAGGCACTGAATGATCTCAGCAGCTCACATACAATGGTAAAGGTTCTGAGACAATGAAATCTGTAAGCTGTATCTCACCACCCACCAGTCATTTCCCCCATAGTTAGAGCCAACATTGAGGTATTTTTGCTGCCTGGGGAAAAGGAGGAAATTCTTTCCAAATTTTAGATAAGCTACTTTGAGGAATACATCTCCTAAAGCAGCTAGCCAGCATGGAAAGTAGCCCCAGTCTTCCCATGCTGGTGTTTGGGAGTTTTAATCCAAAAAAGTTAATTTAGTTAAATTCTGGATCCTTTCTATCAAAACCATGGCCCACTGAGGATGATATTGAAATCTGCCACAAAGTCTGCTGTTATTCAATTTTCCCCATTCCAAAGGGTCAGCATCCATGCCATTCTATACTGTTTTCTCTATATAGAAGACTTTATTGATTCTGTTCAGTCTGGGGCTTAGTTTTTTGGGGGCAGGGGGACAATGTGACCTCATTGCTAAAACTGCGCCAAGGGAGCACCCTGATGCTATCTGCCATTTGTTTTTGAGGATGATGTGGAGTCAGGGCAGCCAGCATGTGGTTGCTACACCCCAATTCTAACTCCAGGCCAGCTCTTTTGACAAGTCTGTACTGGCCCTTAGTGCTGAAAGACCATCCCATACTGCTACAAATTTTCAGCCAGGCCAGAAGGCTCCTTAAGCTTCCAGACCATTGCACCAAAGCATTAAGACCAGAGATTCAAAAACCAAGAGACATGGGTTCCAGGGATGCAGCATAAGTTTTATTGAAAAGGTTGAAAGCATAATAGTTCTACACAAAGCATTAAGGACATTTATTATGGACAGGGTTAAGTTAGAGCAGCATCAAAACAAAGGGAGAAAAGGGAGAAAAGTGGAGAGTGCAACTTGAGTTGACGCTCTTCAGAGTCAACACTTTTCAACTGAGAGCCTAGAAGTTTCAGCAAGACTCAGTAGCATGGTCTCCAGTCCTTGGTCATTCCTGTTTTCAGAGAGATTTCCTTCATGCCATCCAGAGACTTATCCACAGATTCTCCCAAACAGTCCCCTGAATGACCCTCTTCTCCCAAGAAATCCACCCCTAATTCCTAAAGGGTAGCTGCTCCCTAAGCCTCCTGCCAGCCCTACACCCTCAACAGCACATGGGGTATGGCCACCAACAAAAACAGGCTCACAGCTGGCAGACAGGATGGGACCTGGGATGGTGACAGTAACAGGAGATGGCACGATGTAACATTCAGAGGGTGGGACCTGGTTGATAGGCTTAGGGATCACCCCATCCAGGATGCCCAGCTCTGCGGCTGATGTGCTGCTTCCAATCCCAGAACCATAGCTCAATCCACCGTAACCATAACCTCCAAGACGGGAACCTGAAGACCCCAATCCAACTACTGGAGCAGAGCTGCAGGATGGGATGGCACAAGATGGTAGACAGGAAGGCATTTCTGAGTGATGGTGTGAGTCTGGGGGGGAAAATATTGGAGAAACAGAAAGAAATGAGGAGAGAGAAACAAATTCATGGTTTTTACTTCCTCTTCTCTTTAGAGAGACTGTGGGCCTTTACAGACTGCTAGAAATAATGCAACTTGAGTCCACTTTAACTGCCCTGGCTTAGTGCTAGGGAATCATGGGAATTGTAGTCTTTTTTTTGAGACATTGAGCCTTCTCTGTCAGAGAGCTCTGGTGCCACAACAAATTACAGTTCCCATGATTCCCTAGCACTGAGCCAGGACAGGTAAAGTGGCCTCAAGTTGCATTATTTCTGGCAGTCTGTAAAGGCTCTATGTAATCATTGTAATACTATCACTTAGAATTTTCAGAACATGGAGAATTTTCTTAGATATTTTCAAGATGGCACAGGTATCTTTAGATTTCTGTTCTATCTGATATCTGGAAGAACACCTTTGTCATCTTCAAAGTAGAAGGTACAAAAGCTAACTCTCAGCCCCAGAGAACCCTGTGGTTGGTTCATGTAAGTCTTGCCACAAATCAAAATTGGTATGAAGGCATGCAACAACAAGAACAACAAATTTTCTTCAGACCTATATTTTATTATATTCGTTTCTTCTGAGTTCTGGGGGATTCTTAAGATAAATTTTTACCTTCCATCTTGAAGAGAGCAAGGCCCGTCTACTGAAAAAACTGTGGAGACTTAAGTACATGAAGAGTGCAGAGGCAGGACCACATGCTGGAACAGTGAACACAAGACATTTGTCTGCAATAAACTCTTACACATCAAGTCATCCTTCAGATGGAAGGAAACTAATATATTCACACTCTGATGCTTTCAGAAAAAGTGAAATTTGAGGACTGCAGCATTGGGTCATAGATATCTCCAAGCTCTCAGATGTTTCTCTACCCATTTCATGACCATCTCAGTCTCAAGATTGCAAAGGAGCTCAGCAGGATACATGCCAATGGCAAGTTTGCAACCTTTTGCTAAGAATCTTGGGGCAAAGTTCATTGGTTTTGGCTTCTTTTGCTTTTTTTTTTTCATTTTGATCCTCATTGGAATTTGGGCTGAGAGACTCAGGCTGGTCCACTGTCTCTCTATAAACATCCTCCATAGAAAAGGATATGGACCTTCTTCTAAGACCCACACTCAGACCAATTACTCCCATATATCATTGCAAGAAAGAATTAGTTTGTTGGACAACCGATAGGCCTATGAAGTAAGAAAGTGTTCTGGTTAAGTCAGAGCAAGAATCTGTATAGGCTAGCATCCTATTTTTGTGAGTATCCTGCCAAATGTCTCCAAAGTAATCAGAATGAGAGTATGAAGGCAATGAAAATTGACTTACCTGCTTCTCCAAGGAGATGTAGTGAAGACTGAAAAGTCAAGTGAAGATGTTGGAACTGAAGAGGGAAGGCTGAGCTTTTATACAGTCTTGTCACCATACCTAGTGGTCAGGAAACCACCCTTTTTGGCTTGTAGTTTACTTTGCTCTACAGAATTTTCTTATCATGTGAAAAATCTCTGAAATAAGCAGAACGAGGTCAAGGCTTAAGCTGTGTTTTCCTGACTTTTCTTGATTGACTTCAAGACAACACGCTTCAAAGGATGGAGGTTAGGGAAAGAGGAGTTTTTCCAAACCTATAAAACTAATTAGAAACACACACACAGCATTCTGAGATGATCAAAGTACATTAAGCACATTAATTTAATATTTCAAGCACATTCTTTTAATGTTTGATGCAAAGACATACAATGCTAAAAAGGGTTGGGTGAGGCTGAGACTCATGCCATCTAGGTAGTGCCAACTGATTTTTTTTTTTTTTTTGCTGAATCTGAAAGCAGTATCCTGAACTGACTGACAATTGACTTTAACATGGTTAAGATCTCATGGCTATGTCATCCATTTGGCCTTGTATGCCATAGAGCAAATGTGTCTTGTAGACATATAGAACATAGCCATGCACCAGATGGAGTGGAGTAATGCCCTCTGTTTGGTTGTAGTTCTCAGTCTGGAAAGATTGATAAAGAGAATTCTGTATAGGATCAAATTCTTCACTAATGTTATTCTTGAAGGAAGCAATCGGTAACTTTAGCAATTGTCTTTCTGGTATGAGAAACTCTTTGAAGATGA